>JAHDVE020000886.1:0-40562 GCA_022606495.2 Halesus radiatus
ACATTAAAATGCTATTAGTACTTTAAGTTTTAAGGTTTTATTTGTGAAAATACTTTCTTGAATCTAAAACTAGAAAGATTATTTTTTACCTTTTAAAAGATAATTCATATTTCTCAAGTCAAGGAGAAAAAGAAGAAGAAGAAGAAAATTTCTTCTACTCTTCTTCTTTAATTTCTTCTAAACAATTACATTTTTGACACATGGGAGGCAGTGGCGTGCAGTCCATAAAGGCTGAAAAGCTGTGCCTGCCCTATAATAAACGAACCACAAGAAGTAATTTAAAACGGCAACAAATTTTTGATAATAATAATTTTTTTTCATGAATTTGATAACGAACTTGTAAACTCATTTATCGGGTTGGCCATAACAATCGGCAGAAGATGACAATAAAATGGCATTTTTCAAATAGTCAATGCGCAATTCATACCCGAACTTGAAAAGCTACTCGCAGCCTATTTTTGGTCATAGAGCAATGCACACCACTGATGGGAGGTATTTTCCCGTTGACGACGTTATGTACATTTTTTAAGAAGTACGTCCTCCACACTAAGAATTCAACTGTGTTGAGTTATTTAGTTTGATATGATTGAGAAAACAAAAACTTTATTATGTTTATCTTATCGGAGGTTACAGGACATCAAAATGTTATTTGTTTTATTTTTATTTTTACTATTCAGTGAAACTCTCTTATAAGGTTTTCCAAGGGAGCGGAAAAAATAAAACTTACTATTTGTGAACATTGTATATATGGATTTCTCTGTACGTGATTTTTTATAAAGTAATGGCGTATTTTTTACCGAGTCGGTAACATATTGTAAGCTGACAAACTTTTAGAAAGTATTTTTGTAACCAAAACTTGATGATGCATATGGGAAACGATCAGCAGTTATCGCCACTACCTTCGTGCATGTTTTTATATTAATGTATAAAACTTTTTTTCTAAGTCTAATGGCTCTACGGAGATTCTACGATCACCGGTTTTAAAAATCATTTTATATATTTGGATAGGTTTTCAATTTCGATATCTCATTTCTGTGACAATATATTATGTTATATTACTATGAAAAAGTGACCTGTTTTTACCGTATCTTACTGGTAATAGCGTGGTTTTTCTTTTACTTACGTGACAATCCATCATGTTTTTCCCCGTAAAGCCTCATTAGCTTCGTTGACGTGGCCCGAGGGAGGCGTATAATGCAGTCTCGTGCCATGTGGACGAAGACAGTCTCGCGCCATGTGGACGAAGACAGTCTGCGCCATGTGGACGAAGACAGTCTCGCGCCATGTGGACGAAGACAGTCTGGCGCCATGTGGACGAAGACAGTCTCGCGCCATGTGGACGAAGACAGTCTCGCGCCATGTTGACGAAGACAGTCTCGTGCCATGTTGACGAAGACAGTCTCGTGCCATGTGGACGAAGACAGTTTCGAACCGTGCGGACGAAGCTATTTAGATACGGAGTCTTTCACAGAGATACTTATTTCTATTTATTACAAGCGGTTTCTGAAAACCCGACAAACAAACCAGGAAACAGTCTTGAAGGGACCGAAAAAACAAAACTTTTTAAGTACGATAACTTCTTAGGTGGGAAAGAGAGTTTCACTGTATTACTACGAGAAAGTGAAACGTTTGTATTCTACTTTACTGGAAATAGCATGTTTTTTCTTTTTAACCGCCCAACCTTCAGGTAATTTTCTAAAAAATAGGCAAAAAATAATCACATTTTTTTTGGTCTAGGTTATGAATACAATGTTAGTCATACTTACACCTGATAATATTTTATCAAACAAGCCACTACACGCTTCGCCTGTCCTTGAAGAACTACTTGTTTAGACTTGATGTCCCGTGTCGTTGGGACGCGCGCATGGTCATTACGGTTTGTAGTTAGAGATATATTATTTTTTCTCAAGCGCGTACGTGATAGCGCAGAATGGTACAATCAAAGTTTGCGTATCACGTATGTTCGCGGCATAGGGCGGTTAACTATGTTACAATGCATGTTTTTCCCAGTAAAGGTTCATTAGCTACGTCGACATGGCCCGAGGCAGTCTCGCACCGTGTGGACGAAGCTATTTAGATGTGGAGTCTTCACTGCAATACATTTTTCTATTTACTACAAAGGGTTTCTGGAAACCCGACACAAAAAAATTGAAACTCTCTCGGAAACAGCATTGACCCAGCACTCTGGGCATTAACACCCAGATGCTGGTAACTCGGAGATGAATCTTTTGATTCTCCTTATAAACCGCGCTAAAGTCTTAAATTTAGTTTAGATGGTTATAATATCATCGTCGTTCAGCCAAAACTCACCAACCCTAAAAACATTTTGAGATATCGCGACTTGAAAGATGGAGATGAAGGAAAAATCAGGTTTTATTGTTGTAATGATACGGATTTAAGCAATGTTTTACTAACTAAAGTACCGTGATGACTTTTGCATCTTAACCCTCGAGTCTTTTGATAATATGATCATTTTTCTTAAATGGCGTGGTAAATTTTTAAATGGCAATAAAAAGCGTGTTTTTCTCTTTCTAACACAGTTTAAATCATAAACTTTACTATAGTACAAAATGGGATAACGTGACTTTTATGAGTCAGTTTCGGGCTGGGAGAAATATCTCCCAAAAAGACTCTACGGCTCTTTGTTTTCTGGGAGAAATATCTCCCAAAAAGACTCTACGGCTATTTGTTTTCTGGGAGAAGTATCTCCCAAAAAGACTCGAGGGGTTAAAGAACATAATTTTACGCTTCGGGTGACATATTCAACTCAAAACTGCCATTTTCAGGGTTGGTGAGTTTTGTCTGAACGGTGATGATATCGTCTCCCACAACACAAACACGCGAGCCAGGAGAGCAAAAAAACAGTTTTTTTTTTGTCAGATTCTTGTACATTTTATTTCGTTAATGGGATTACGATTACGCCTTTTTTTTACCCCATTAGCGAAACTTGTACAAGAATCTCGCTAAAAAAAAAAAACAGGTTTTGGCTATCCTGGAAAGTTGCTAAATATGAGATACGCTTGTTTGTGTTGTGGGCGATGAAATATATGTTTATCCGCGCAACATCCTTTCGAATGCATATATGTATGTAATTCGGTAGAAAGTCGCCGAGTTACATACATATGTATCTGGATTTGACATAGCAGAAGTTAGTCAGTTGCGAGGCAAATGTTTTTTGCTAAAGTAATACTCGTTAATGATGCTAAGAGTTTTATTTTGTAATAAATAACTGGTGTATAAATAAATGTTATTGATAGACAAAGTCTTTTTATTGTTTTTTAACCTATACCGGAGCCGGTGAGACTATGGCATCCCCAATTGGGGTATGTTGTGAAGCTGAAGGTATTGAGGAGAAGGAAAGTGGGGAAGTACCTGGCTATTCAGATCTGGTCACCAAACATAACTAAAGCCATTTCAAATGGTGGTCTTCCACCAGGCCGATACTAACAGTATACACTCTGGAACGTGCTGGAAATATACTACGTATATTGTGAAATAACACAATTTAATAAAATAAAATTTACTTGTGCATGATTTGAACCTGTGACCTCTGGATTCGCAGCCAAGTATCGTAACCGCTCAACCACGAAGACCGTCTATTAGTAACAGAGCATCGATTTATTGGCGCACGCAGATTATTCTAAATGTCTTTATGAATTATGTCATCTTTTGGCAGGCAATACTACGAATATGACAATGAGGTTGTCTTCTGCAACGAAATTTCATGTTGTTTATAAATTTATCATAGTAATTAGAGCATGCTGAACTATACAGTCCTTTTTGATATAGTGTTTTCAAAAACTAATTTCGCGTTGGTTTATTACCCACTGGTAAATAGTAAACTGTTCCGTCAGCAATAAAACAAATTGCAAGTCATAAATAAAAACAATATTAAAAAGCAATGGGACTCACTCCTGACATCGATGCTATATATACTATAGATTCAGTTTTAATTGTGCCAGTCTGACGATGCCCGTGATAGGGTGAAACCGGTCCGGTCGAAAATAAATAAGTGGAATAAAGTTACAAAGGTTTTTTAATTTTAAAAAAATCATTTTAATATGGAATTCCACCGTGAATTGACAGTTTAAAAATTAGAAACATGTTTTAGATGTTAGATGAATAAATAAAAACAAAATCGAATTCACAGATATAAATTATGTATGTGAAAAAATTTTTAAGTTAGGAACAAAATTTCAAATGCAGTTAGCAACCTTGGTATTGCCATGGAAGTGAAAAATATAGTTCCAATTTAAATGTTAACATTTTATTGCCAAGCTATACTATGTATTATTAAAAATAATATAATGTTATGTAACACTCTGACTTACAAAACTGAAATCCCAAGGTGATTTGAAATATAATCTCGGCCTAATAGGTGACAGACCGGAACCTAATTGATCAATGCGATGCAAGTAATATGAATACGTAAATCAGTGGGGTGGCAATTGTCTGGACGGGCTGGGCAGCTGCCAGGGGCCCATGCCAGACTGCACAGACTGACAGACGTCACAGAAGATACTCTCAGTATCACACTGGTGAGAGATCACTATTCAAAATATAACTACAAAATGTCTCCTTCTGAAAAATATAAGTCTGGCCTGCGGGTGATAATCTATACTGTACATAATTATATACCTACTAGCTGATGTGTACCCGGCCTTGCTCGGGATATTTTTTTTGGAATGAAGTTATGAAGTAGTAAATTCTTGCTTGTCATTAGGGTGTCATAATTGATTTGACAGCGAAAGTACAAATAAAGAAACATTTATTTGAATATTTCGTTTCATTCCAAACGTTTATTTTTTCAAAATATATCTAAATCTTAAAGTTCTTAAGTAGGTACCTACTCGTGTTTTCCATTTTGAAAATATTCTACCCAAAAAAACCTTCTTCTTTGGAATATGCAATCTGTGGATAACCAGAGTGTTATATCTATGGGCTAACCTAAATAAAACATGGCGGGTTCAATGTTTTTCATACTAATTTAAAAACGTTATAGCAACAGTTTTACATATTGAACTTCATTCAAAATACTTTCTAAACCTTCCCGGCACTAATAAAAACAAACTGTGCTATTTTCAGCGAAACCGGTCAAGTAGTTTTTGAGAAAATCGAGGACAAACAAACAAACAAACTTACGTTGATTTTTATATCATATGTATAGATTATATTCATAGTAACTAAACACAAATAATAAATAGATGTACCTTTTTAGAAATTTTATCTCAAATAATAATAACAATATTTATAATTCATCATTAGTCCAGCGGTTGGTTTCGGTTTACCTATGAATATGATTACAATAATGGTTATTTTATATTCAACAACAATTATAGAGCAGTCACCCAAATTATGTATAAATTTCGCCAAAACCAAACAAATCAGCTCTTTGTAGTGTACCGGTTCGGTGATCCGGCTCGATTGAACGACGGTTCGCGTCCCTCCGCATCATGCCCTCTTCCTCGCTCCCTTGGCCCTCCTAAAGACGTCATTAAGACACTCTTACATGATACTTTTTTCAGACAGTTTTCATGTGGATTGTCCTTACAGAGAGCTGATTTAGTGATCCGGCTCACTAAACCGAGCCGCTTCGCCCACCACTAATTATCAGTTTGATATTTATTAATGGTAAAACTTTTTTTTTTAAATTGTGTCATTAAAAATGTCTATTTCATTATTAGAGCAGTGTACAAGAATTGTAATTTCTTAATATCCGCGGTAAAGGAGAGAAATATCCCGTATTTGTATGATAGGTTTTAATATAAAAAATGTCTTTTATCCTCCTTGTTGATTTTCTCGTTGATGTATTGATGTTGATTTGTGATAAAATGTTTGGTGTATCAATTGATGCATGCATAATTTTGTACAAAAGGAATACATCAGAAAGTTTACGTCTGACTGACAAAGATTGTCATATTTCTCCAAGAGGCAGGACCAACCCGACGATCATTCATTTAGGAAGAATGACTACACTTCTAAACTACCTGTCTTCTGAGGTAGACATTTTTCATTTAAACTTCACTGACTTCAAGGCTGCAATGAATATTTAGTTTAAGACGAGGCCGTGTCCCTAATTGATGTTATTGACATTCCTAATACAATAAGATGATACTTTTGTGAAATGTTATTGGATACACTGTACTTCAGAATAAAAAAAATTGTAATTTTTTTACATATTTTTTTTTATGTGAATTCCGTGCAAGAGAAAAAAAAATACATTAAAAAAAAAAAAATATTCCGTAAACTGCTCCCAACCGTCTGGAGCCAGGAGATTATGGCATCCCCAATTGGGGAATGTTGTGAGGCTGGAGGTATTTGGGAGGGGAATGAGAAGGGGAAGAGGAAGGTGGGGAAATACCTGGCTATTCAGATCTGGTCACCAAACACAGCTAAAAGCCATTTCAAGCAATGTTTAAATTCTGAATGGAACGCAGGACCTCTGCCTATGATAAAAATAATTAAAAATGAAGAATAGTATTGACAAATCTTGAATTTGCGATATGATATCGATGAAGATGATATAAATTGAACTGGTCTCATTAGTTATGTTGGTAAAGCAGGTTGTCCCAGATGCGACTGAAATCTTTTTATTTTCTGTTGTTTTTTCCGGTTTCATGTTTCATTTAGGTTATGTTAATATTATTTTTTTCAATGTTTTCTTTTGAATTCCCATTAATCGTTATACAATAAGAATAATAAGAGTTAATTTCTTTAGCGCAGTTTTGTGAAGGTTCACCTCAAGTGCGCTTTACACTAACTAACCTAACCTAATATAGTTGTAAAATAACAGATATACTACATAGTATATCTGTTATTATAATATATATACAATATGCAAATTAATACTATGACATACAATATTCATGAGCAGTTATTATAAAATAACAACTTAGAAACTAAGGGTGTAAATAATCAAATATATAGTAGGTACAAATAACAAGAGAAAATTGGAATTAAATAACAAGGAGAGAAAACCGCAACTACATAAGCTATGGAGGATTAAAAGAAAAAGAAAAAAGAAAAAAAGAAAAAAGAAAAAGAAAAAGAAGAGGAAAAAGAAAAAAAAAAAAGAAAAAGAAAAAGAAAAAGAAAAAGAAAGAAAAAAATGTCCTGAAATTATGTTTCTACGTACATGAATTTATGTTTTATGTCAGATACGATTTTTTTGAATAATTTTGTTTTCAATACCTGTTTGAACTCTGCTAAATTCTGAATGTTAGCAATATTTGGGGGAAGCTTATTCCAGATGACCGGGCCCGATATACAAAAAGCGCGATCATAAGTGGGAGCCTGATTACGAGGCTCACCGATTGCCTGAAAATTTATGGTCAAGCCACTGACAATGTTAGTGAGATTATTGTCATAGAATATTATTTAAATTCATTCTACTTCTGATTATAATAAATATGTTTCCTCTATTGATATATTACAATCTATCACTAAAGTAATTAAATGTTTGAACTGTGATATCTAGTCACATAACTGGCGGTCCGTTTGATAGATTTTCCTATCTTAACAAACGGATTTTAATAATAGTAATATATTTAAAAAAAATTTAAAATCTGGTCAAATTTAATATGCATAAGAAATTACATATACTTAATATTCACAAGAAAAAATATTGACGAACAATGATTTTGGAAACAAAGAAAATGATTTTTTTTAAATCCGTAAATATTCCCTGGATTATCAATTGGATTTGGATAATCTTGTATTTGTCACTTCTCACAATGTGATCAAGATGTAGGAATTGCTTTTCTACATCTTCCATCAATATTTCATGGATTATCAGTTGAATAATCTTATATTTGCCATTTCTCACAATGTGATCAAGATATATGAATTTCTTTAGTACATCTTCCATCAATATCCCATGGATTATCAGTTGGATAATCTTATATTTATTATTCTCACAATGTGACCGAGATATAAAAACTTCTTTTTATGTCCAGGACGATTTTAAAAACTTTGGCCATTCGATGAAGATCTTCTAAATCAGTTACTTTATCCGGTATTTTGAGGATACCTCTATATAGTATCCATATATCAAAAACAATATTGACATATCGGATCTATTAATCTTTCGTTAGTGTGCAGGTAATCATAACATACAGAAATGGAGAAAATATAACAACACATTTTGTATCTCAAGTAAAAAAAAAAAAAACATATTTTTACATGAATACTGCACAAGAGTCACAACCGCCTGGAGCCAGTGAGACTATGTTATTCCCAATTGGAGTATATTGTGATTCTGAAGGGGGTGGGGAAGGGAAGGAGATGGGGAAAGGTAGTTGGAGAGTACCTACCGGGATATTCAGATCTATTCACTAAACACAGCTAAAGTAATTTCAAGCAAAGTTTCATTTCTGAACCATGGCGATACTGAGAGTATCTACAACTCTGGAACGTATCGCAAATATAGAATACATTGTTTTATATTAATTATATATGAAATAACACGTAAGTAAAAAACGTATTTCTAGATTAGTAGCCGAGGATCTTAACCGCTCTGCCACGGAGGACGTCAAGTTAAATTTAGTTCTATGTCACCGTTAAGAAAGAATTTCTTCATCGTAGCATGTTCCACAATATTGACTGTTTATCATCTCAAATCAATTATCCCCGCATGAATATTCATACGAGAGCCCACCGCCTTGGCTGGAAAGATCGCCGGCCACATTCCCGCTAATGGCATAATATTTGAACAGTCCAATATCCAATAATAATATTATCAACTTCTGTGTCCTTGTGCAAACAATTCCTCATTGAATAACTTTGCAGTCTATTTGTTTTGGTGTATGCCGGTGGGGAAAGAAGAACGGAGAATGTGGCACAAGTAAAAAAAATATCATTGGTAGTGTTACCTACCTATCAGTTTTTATTTATTTATTTATTACTAGCAGATGTGTACCCGGCCTTGCTCGGGATTTTTTTTGGAATAAAATTATAAAGTTGTGAATTTTTGCTTGTCATTAGGGTGCCATAATTGATTTGACAGCGAAAGTAACTATCTCCAAATAAAGAAACATTCATTTGAATATTTTATTTCATTCCAAACGTTTATTTTTTCAAAATATATCTAAATCATAAAGTTCTTAAGTAGGTACCTACTCGTGTTTTCCATTTTTAAAATATTCTACCCAAAAAAACTTTTTCTTTTGAATATGCAATCTGTGGCTAACCAGAGTGTTATATCTATCTAACCTAAATAAAACATGGCGGGTTCAATGTTTTTCATACTAATTTTAAAACGTTATAGCAACAGTTTTACATATTGGATTTCATTCAAACTTCTTTCTAAACCTTCCTGGCACTAATAAAAACAAACTATGCTATTTTCAGTGAAACCGGTACAGTAATTTTCGAGAACATCGAGGACAAACAAACAAACTTACATTGATTTTTATATATATAGATATTGTTTACGCCTTATATGGGCTTTTACATATTTTGTCAAATTCAAATTACAATAGTGACACAACTGCAAAACACATAACAAAACAACATGAAATACAACAACTAAATATTTAATTTGTCTCATGAACAAATTCAGCAATAACATCATGTAAGTACCATTCCAAATAATCAGCTACAGAGGAGAATATTCAAAATACACCTCACATTTACTGATACTTATACTCCAGATACATATGTTATTAATAATTGTTGAGGATGTATGCAATAATCGTCTTTTTGCATTTGTATTCCGAGCAGTGAACATATCTATGTCTGAAAAAGTATTATCTTCTGTGTGAAGTCTAGGTACAAGTGAATATTTAAATGACCCAATCCTGAAATTATTGTTACAATTGAATAAAATTTTAGATCGAGTAGTTCTAGTTGGAATAATAAATTTAATTAAGCTGACTGTATCAGGGCCAACTATAAAACCATTAACAATTTTAAAAATAAAAGTTAGGTCAGAAACAAGTCTTCTATCTGAGAGTTTTAATAATTTTAGTTCTTACACTAAGTAATTGTAATTTATAGCTTCGACCGGTCAGTGGCTGAGTTGGCATCGCTTTTGGGTCTCACCCAGGCGTCGTGAGTTCAAGTCCTCCATTAAGACACAAGCAACATCTTCCGCTTGCTGTGATGGTAGTAGAAGATTTTCAAATATTGTCAGGTTATTCGTAACCAGGGAATATTTGTCTTTCTTTTTAAAATCAAAATCTAATCAAATCAAATAGGTAATCCGAGCTTATAGTTAACATATCTTAGAAATTCATTTTGAACCTTTTCAATGGAATCGGTGTGGATTTTATAGTGACGGGAGCATATAGAACAATTATATTCTACTTGACTACGAATTAAGGAAGAGTGTAATAATTTTAGTGTTGAAATATTCCTGAAATTTCTGACATTTCGAAGAATGAAGCTAAGCGTTTTTAAACATCCATTAGTTATTGAATTGATATGTGCAAGAAAATTTAATTTAGAAACTAAAACAATTCCAAGATCATTAATTTCATTGACAGACGAGAGGGAAATATTGTTGAACGATTTAAATACATTACTTATTCTTGGGGACCATTTAGCTGTTCTTCGCTGAAAATACCTATATTTCTTCACTTGTTTATTATATTTGTTCCCCTTTTTGTTGGCTCGGGTTGTAGATTTAGTAGTCTATACTTTGTTTATTAATTTTATTAGATATGATAGTAATAACATAGACAGGTAGTGTGCTCTGGCTATGATGTAGGAATAATGTACTGGGAATATAGGAGACATGATTTTTATAGGAAACTTACAAAGAATTGCACCGTTACACTTGGAAAGTTGGCGGACATAGTTAAAAGGGTCTTGCAGATTCGAGAACAATAGTTTACATTTACAATTGACTTTGGGAATTGCTTTCAGGGATAGTTTTATTAGGGTACTCGTATTTATAATTCTGAGATGGGATACTTATTTTAATAGCTACTGTAATAAAATAGTCTAGGGTGAAGTATTGTCTGGTCAAATTCAGGATAATAATAGCTTGGAATTCGAGAAGTAGGTAGAATGTAGGTAGTACATAACAGTAGGATCTCACTATAATTTTTTTTCTTCAAATAGCAGTCCAGATGTTTTTTTAACAAGAGGAAAGCAAGTAAGTGGCAAACAAGTGGAAACAATGGGGTTATCTCCTATTCTGTGGTTTTTGATGAAAATGTATTATATTTAAAGAGTTAATAATGACTGTATAATTAGTTTGTCGATATCTTTAAAAATTACGAAGTTATGAGCTTTCAAAGTAAACATGGGTTAAACAACCGCTCGCGACGTCACAAGCCACAATTGAATACAATCTACAATTTGAATGGTGGTAACAGATACTGCCGCGCCAGTCATTGTATGAACCATGACGTCAAACGCTTAGCGGTCGGTCGGCAAGATTATCAAAAATTTGACGGCTTGTATCTTCAGTAGGCACTATTAGGTATTTTTCGAAAATTCAAAAGTTCTGTCTTCAGCATGCTCTAATTAATATGCCCGATTCAGTTGTAGGAGACAACCTCATTGGCAAGTGGCCAGTGAAAAGTTGCTAGTAACAAGTAAGCGGCGAGAAAGTGGAAAGCAATTGGCAAATGGCTAATGAAAGGTGGCAAGTAGCAATCCAGTAGAAATCAATTGATAAGTGGCTAGTAACAAGCTAACAAGAAGCAAGTAAGTAAGAAGTAAGCTAGCACGTTGCAAGCAACTGGAAAGTAATTAGCAAGTGGCTAATGAAAAGTAGCAAGTGGCAAGCAAATGCCAAGCAAGTGGTTAGTGAAAGGTAGCAAATGGCAATCTAGTGGATATCAATTGGTAAGTGGCTAGTAGCAAGCTAATAAGAGGCAAGTAAGTAAGAAGCAAGCTAGCACGTTGCAAGCAAGTGGAAAGCAAGTGACAAGCAATTAGCAAGTGCTTAATGAAAAGTAGCAAGTGGCGAGGAAGTGGAAAGCAGTTGCTGGTAAAAGGTAGTAAGTGGCCAGTGACGTACAGTCTATAAAGGATGAAAAGCTGTGCCTACTCCAAGAAAAAAAAACATATAAATACATTAAAATTACGAAAAATTCCTATTGTACTTTATTTATTAATTTGGCCATAACTATCCGTGGAAGATGGTAATAAATTGGTCAATTTCAAATATTCATTGCAAAATTCCATTCCCGAATTACAAAAATACTACACACACAGCCTACCTTTGGTCATAGAGCAATGCACGCCACTACAAGTGGCAATCTGGCGGAAACTTAGAGTAATGCATATTGTTACTCTAAGGGCGGAAAGCAGTTGATAAGTGTAACTGGTAACTGGCAAGCAAGCAAGAGGCAATTAAATTAGGTGTGGAAAACAATTGGCAAAAAAGTGTGCAAAGTAGCAAGAGGCAAGTGGTAAGCAAACGGCAAGAGAGTTTTGCTATGCCAGATTTATCCTACACAGTAATGTAATCCAAGTTCGCTGTATGGCCAGAGTAAACACAACTTGTGAAATAGATACTCATTTAAGTTTCCAATTCATCGCTTTGAGTCCAGTTTTTTCTGACGCCCGGCCATTGGTCGGGTAATGGCATAATGAGACATATCTGTCATGTCCCGCTAACACTAAAATCTGCATACATTATTATGTATTTCCAGACATTCTAAAGGAGTAATTATTCACAGCAATATTGTCTTGATAAAAACAGAATCTTTTAAAAGCCTTTCATACTGTCATTAGACTGTTGTATAAAGTATTCACGATTCAAGGTGTTTTAATTGTCTGATTAGCAACTGAGAAAAAAAAATTCCATCCCGTCGCAAATATTGGGTTAAGTAATACATATTTCACGTTAGTATCTATTTGGCGTCCATGGCAACAGTGCTTTTTAAAAACATAATTATTATGTTAATGTCATTCAAACGCCTTGAATTTGTCAATTTCTTGAAAACGTCTTAAAAGTTTCATATTCCAATCTTCATAAATGTGATGACTACACGTCCTGGTACAAAGCGTGCAGTCTCCAATATCTATGGGATTCGTGAGATGAAATGGCAAGTCGATGTATCGGTAGTTAAAGTAATGGTCGCAATGTTAAAAGGTGAGTCTAAAGGAATGAAGAAGGACGAGACAACCATTCATTCGCTTATATGATCCGTTGAGTCATGCTATATCTTTCATACTCGGTTGTCTCTAACATACCCTTGGACATACGTTCACCACAATAAATAAAGAAAAAGCAATGTCAAATACAAAAAAAAAAACGTTCTCGACGTGTTTTGTGGTTTGCGTTATGGTATCGGAAGCTGATAAACCATTTGCGCCGTTTACAGGAGAATACCACCAAACGGCTATTCGAGAGCTCATTTGGGCGGTTGTTCTACATCCGCCTCAAGGTGACTCTAGGCGTCCCTGTCCTATGCTATTTCAGCAGCCTCCATTCATCGCAGGTCCAACCTCTCTTCGCTCATTCTTCTTTTCCCAACTTAGTCTGGAGCGACCCACTTTGCCCACTGAATGACTTCTTTCTGGAATAGCCACCAGTAACTTGTGGGGACTTCGCTCGACTGGAAACCCATGACGAAATCTAAAGGATCATAGCTACGTATCTGTACGTGGTATATCAAAAGGCAAGTGACCAGGAAGACGCAACCAAGTGGAAAGCAATTATCAAGTGGTTAGTGAAAGTTGGGAAGCAAGTTTCAAGCACGTAGCAAGCAAGTGGAAAGCAATTGGAAAGTGGCTAGTAAAACATAGCAAGTGCCAAGCAAGTGGCAAGAGAGCATGGAAGCTGTGTCAAAAAAGATGAGTCAAAAATCTACTCAAGCTATCAAGTTGTTGCTTTTAAAAAAAAAAAGTTACATGACAGCTTGCTCTAGGCCAGGGCCGGTTCTACGATATCTACGCAGTAAATACTGATTGCACCCCTCCCCCACTTAAAAAAGTCAGATTAACTTCTCTTACCCCCTGAACAAATGGATTTATCAAATCGACATCTCTAAAGTTAATTTTATAATATTCCATCACGCCATTAATTTGATATAATACATTGCGTATAGCATATGGAATTGTTGGCTGGAGGGCAAACAAATAATAATATTTTAAGTCCACTGAAAACCTTTTTACAATATGTACGTACAGTAGATAATAAAAAAGTTAAATAAATTACAATTTAATATATCCGCAAGGTATCAGCATAACATTAAAATCCCGCAATTCAACACTAAGCATACGCAAAACACATACCTATATCTAGGAATAACTTTTTTAAACAATCTTCCTCTTAATCTTAAAATTGTAGAAAATATCCATATCCAACATAAATTAAAAAATTACTCCAGTCTTTTATTTGTTATTATTATAATGTTTTTTGTCGTTTTATTTTTCCAATAACCTTGCATTTCTTTTCTTTTCTTTTCTTTAATACTATTACTGTTTATAATTTTCCTGCTTTTATACAAAAATGTTTTAAGTTTGATCTAATTGTTTACGCGAAAATCCCTCACCAAACACAAGAATCTTGTTTCTTTACGGCGAGGAACAGCTTTATTGTATTTTTGTTATGAGTATATGAATCATGTTTTATTTATATACTTACTGTAAATTTTTTTTACATTAAATTAAAAAAAAAAAAAAAACGCGAGACCTGTAGAAATTAGGTACCATACCAGCTAGTTTGGGATTGTAAAGCTATTATATAGCCCCATACATCTCTAATATGATACACGTATTCATCGTATATCGTATTAGAGATGGCTGATATCTGAAATGAGCGTCACTGTCACTGCGATTAACAGCGGTTCCAACTACAGAAAAATAAAGATAAACCTGTTGTTCTAGCTACTTTTTGGAACCAGTTTCCAATAGTGGACACTTAATTTACGATATTTTTGCATTATTTTGCACGATTAAAAAACAACACCCAAAAGCGTTTTTTCAAACCAGTTCCTAAATCCAGTGACCGCAAAGGCGCCGGACAATTTATTAAGTAAAGGAATATTAACTATTTTTAACTGTGTCATTTGAACGCTGGTAACAAAAGTCCAGATTCCTGATTGGTTTTTGGTTGCGCAACGCGGCGTGTATGACCTAAAATGACGAATGGAAAAACAGGTTCTACGCTCGACTAACAATTCGTTATTACAATTCTTTAAAAAATTCCGTTACAAAGCTTTTTCCATACATTTTTTGACGATGTTTCAGTGCACACTTCGGCACCCTAGAGACCTAGAGACGAGTTGAAATGTTGCCAGCGCAATAAAAGACATAATTATTCCGTGTTATGGGACATTATAGGTAATTTTATAATGATTTAGGGAATAATTTCGGCGCCCCTTCAGATGTTTTTTGCCCCCCGGCGCTACTTCAGGCTTCAATTGACCAGGGCCTTTGCCAGGACCGACCCTGTGTTCAATCTACGATGCCCTTTGAAGTCAATTCGTCCCATAGTTGCAGCTGCATCGCCTTGCATTGCATCGCCCTGCGCCGGCTTTAGCTGACCGGCAGTGCAAATAGTGCAATTACCCGACGAACTAATTAAACAATAACCCGCAATGCCAAGTTCGCCGAGCACCGCCGGTAGGTTATAATTGATTGCAGTTCCCAGAGGCCATTGTGAATAATGCTAAACGGCACGGGCGAAATATTCACGTTTGGCCTGAACTTGATTTCAATGACAGATATCTCACGGCCAATATTATGCATATGATGAATTATAGAAACAAAGATTCCTCAATCAATTACTAATTAAGGGTACCATTGTCCATTGCCCAGAAAGTCGAGACTTGTTAACTCAAGCCAGTGCCTTAAAATTTTGGCTACCAGTCTAAATGATTTTTGTCAGGCTTTACGAAAATAAACATCGAAGTAAATCATTTAATATGTCTAAAAACGTGGACTGTGCCAAAACATTGTTCGGGCCGAATGTTCTTATAAATGCATATATTTTTGTCCTATTTTTTTGCTTCATTCTTGTATTATGTACGAGTATGTGCTGTTCTTTTTTTTTGATTCGTAAAGAATGCAAGGCTGATGTAAGCGTAGTGAGCAAGATTAAGAAAGGGACGCTTAGATGGTTTGGGCATGTAGAGCGAATGAACGAAGAAAGGAGTGTAAGGAGAATATATGACGCGAATGTGAATGGAAGAAGAAGCCGGGGACGCCCGAGGAAGACATGGCACGATCAAGTGAATCAAATACTCGAGTCGGGCCATCTCACAAGTCGGAATTACAGAAGAGAATGTGTGAGGCGTTGTATGAATGTGAATGAAGCAAGAAGTGTATGCCAAGATCGAGTTGTTTGGCGGTCCGTCCTCTCTGCCTACCCCTTCGGGGAAACGGCGTGATGGTTAATTAGTTAGTTAGTTTAATGTGCTGTTCTTTTTCTGTAGCTCTTGTTTATCTCATTACGTGTTGTTTTTTTTTTTTTGTAGAAATATATTTGCACTCTGGACAACCTTCAGAACTTCAAATTACCTACTGTACCCGTATGTCCTTTGAACACAAATTTTTGAATTTGAGATTTTTGGTAAACATTTTGGAATATGGACAACATTTTTGACGTCTGAACAACCTTAATGTATGAACAATTGTAAATAGTAGTATAGACAGCCCTGATTCAATTAACCTCGTTCAATTTCATACACTTACAAGAGCAACTCGTTCCAAAATCCCGTTTAAATGTAACAACACCAAGACTGAGCATTACAAACACTCGCTTGTACCTAGATTATTTGAAGTTAGTAATAGATGGTAAATATAAGAAGTCTATACTATTATATCTTTTCAATCAATATTAATTAAACTTTTAATTATTAATTATTTTTATTGAGATTTTAAAATCTCATTGTAATATAATATTAACATAACCCAATGAAATATGAAAACGAAAAAAAACGACAGAAATTAGAAGATTTAAGTCGCATCTGGGACTCGAACCCAGGACCTCTGTAATCATTATAAAAATAGCTGCCAATAATATGGGATAAAAAATGGAGAATAATATTGACAAAATATTGAATTTGAGATATGATATCGATGAAGATGACATAAATTGAACTGGTCTCATTAGCTAAGTAGTTGGTTAAGCGGTTGCCCCGGATAGGCAGAGGTCCTGGGTTCGAGTCCCAAATGCGACTGAAATCGTTTTATTTTCTTTGGTTTTTTTCCGTTCTCATGTTTCATTTAAGCTATGTTAATATTATTTTCTACGATGATTAAATATTAATTTAACTTAAGTTTACTTTATGTTTTATATGTAGGCATATCTTTTACTTTTATATCCTTCAAGAACTTTTATTCTTTACTTACTAGTTAATAGTTACCTTTTTAAAAAATTATTTGTGCTATACTCTTATGCCTTTAGTGAACTGTGACGTGTAATTATTGTTAATTGTATACTTGTACCATTAACAAAATTAATTATATTTGGTGAAGCCGGGATTCGATCCCGCGACCTATGGGTTCGTAGCCGAGAATCTTACCAGCTCGATCACGGAAGTCGTCGAGCCGGGGTCGAGGTTATAATTATAGACGACTCTAGACCCTCGAGTGTCTTAGCATACAAGGTTTATTAGTAACCAAAAAAAAAATATTTACACTTATAAATAATGAAAGATACAGTAAAAAACATTAACACGTTCTCCTCAAAGTGTTCTGCATCTAAAAGATAATAAGATTTGTCTACCTGCTTCTACCCACTGAACTGGCCACTAAGAATTACTATTACAGCCAAAAAACGCACGGCAACAGTAGTGACATCTGAATATCCTGTATAGTCACCGCGTATATTTGTACCGTTGATATTAAATAAACAAACTTTTGACAAGTTTACTTTAAACAGCCTATGACACGCGTGTCATTGGTTCGCCATCCCTGGGACAGTAGATAGCCAACAGCCAGATATTTTCTCTCCCACATTGTGTTGTGTATCTTGGACTACCAGGATATTTGAAGAGATGTAATCATAAATTCACACAGTACCACCGGATGAATAAAATTCGCATTTAAATCTATCTCAGAATAAAGCAGCCGTGATTGAAATATTAAGGTGATTTAATCGGCCGGTAATTGACAGGAGGCAATAAAACATGTCTAATCTCTGTTTAATTTATTGCTGATGGTCGATATTGAGCTGTCATTGAAATGGAATGCTAAATCAATGTTTGAGAACTTTAAAAAAAGCATTGGATTAACGTATTGGATGGTTTTTACAGAGCTTTTTCATATCTTTTCTCAATCAACACTTTACTAATAAGGAACTCCAGTCCAATTAAAAAAAAAATAATAATAAATAATGACGCTCAAACTTAAATACCAGTGTATGTCGATTTTTTTAGTTTTCATGGTTAATATATATAAAAATCAATGTAAGTTTGTTTGTTTGTTTGTCCTCTATGTTCTTGAAAATTACTGGACCAGTTTCGCTGAAAATAGCACAGTTTGTTTTTATTAGTGCCGGGAAGGTTTAGAGTAGTTTGAATGAAATCCAATATGTAAAACTGTCGATATAACGTTTTAAAATTAGTATGAAAAACATTAAACCCGCCATGTTTTATTTAGGTTAGCCCATAGATATAAAACTCTGGTTAGCCACAGATTGCATATTCAAAAGAAGAAGGTTTTTTGGGTAGAATATTTTCAAAATGGAAAACAAGTGTAGGTACCTACTTAAGAACTTTATTATGTAGATGTATTTTAAAATAAATAAAAGTTTGGAATGAAATGAAATATTCGAAAGAATGTTTCTTTATTTGGAGATAGTTACTTTTACTGTCAAATCAATTATTGTACCCGAGCAAGGCCGGGTAGACATCAGCTAGTAGTTAATATAATTTTCAAAGTTTCAATTTTTCAAAGTCTACCAAAACGATCCAAATCTATGGCCGGTCGATTTTGATCAATTTTGAGGTGAGGATGTCAAATGTCAAAACAAGGATGAGCTTTATCGTACATAATTTTATATTCTATTCATAGTAAACCATAAGTAATAAAAGTATGTACCTTTTTAGAAACTTTTACTCAAAGAATATAATAGTATTGAGCATTCATAGTATTGAGCCGGTCGATTTTGATCAATTTTGAGGTGAGAATGTGAAATGTCAAAACAAGGATGAACTTTATCGTACATAATTTTATATTCTATTCATAGTAAACCATAAGTAATAAAATTATGTACCTTTTTAGAAACTTTTACTCAAAGAATAATAATAGTATTGAGCATTCATAGTATTGAGTCGGTCGATTTTGATCAATTTTGAGGTGAGAATGTGAAATGTCAAAATAAGGATGAGCTTTATCGTACATAATTTTATATTCTATTAATAGTAAACATAAGTAATAAAATTATGTACCTTTTTAGAAACTTTTACTCAAAGAATAATAATAGTATTGAGCATAGTATTATATTATCATAATATCCGTATTGATAATTGATTTGCTCATGAATATTATAATTTATTTCACTAATAATAGTTTTTTTTTATATTGAATAACAATTATAGAGCTTAAAGTCACCCAAATTAAATTCAAAACTAAAAAAATACGTATTTAAAATACAAAACAAAATCGAAAAATAAAAATGCCCATACTAATCCAAATATAAAATGCGTACGTGACGTCAAATGTTCCAAATGCAATGGTACCAACATAAAAGGTGTTTGATGAAATGATTTTTTATTCACTTTTAAATAACGATTTATAAATTCTACGTATAATATGCAATTAAAGTTATATATTCATAATCGGCGTTTGCTGATCTATATACATAAATGTTTTTAAAGCCATTATATTTTTCACTGGAGTTCCTTATTATGGGTAGCATTGTCCACTATCCAGAATGTTGAGACTTATTAACTCAAGCCAGGGCCTTCAAATTTTTGGTACCAGTCTAAATGATTTTTGTCAGGATTTACGAAAATAAACTTCAGGGAATATCATTTAAAATTTCGAAGTCCCAGATGCGACTGAAATCTTTTTATTTTCTGTCGTTTTTTTTCCGTTTTTATTTTTCATTTAGGTTATGTTAATATTATTTTTTAAAATGATTAAAAAAAAAATCATATTATATGTTATCTTGCATTCTAATTTATATTGTGCAAAATTAATCATAAGCTTTTATGACAGTTATACAAATAAATCAACTCCTATTGAACATTAATCAATTATTAATTGATAAACTAAAGTTTTTAAGACAAGATTTTTGTGCATAGCGCAAAGGGTAACAATTATTTTTATAAACAATAATTATTAGCCTGAAACACTCATCCAAATTGAAAAAACCTTCCGAGAAAAGATAAATGTCGCCGACAGGACTCGAACCTGCATCCTTCTGATGTCCGGTCAGATGCTCCTGTCGGCGACATTTATCTTTTCTCGGAAGGTTTTTTCAATTTGGATGAGTGTTTCAGGCTAATAATTATTGTTTATAAAATTTTTAATCAATTACTTCATTAATCTAACACACGCCCCGTTATATTAAATATAAACACAGGCAACTTTTAGAAATCAATTAAGAATTAATCCGTTAATTCCTCAAATTAAACATTATTTATAAAAAGTTAAAAGATATAAATATAAACAAGTGAGAAATGTAAAAAGTGATGAACAGTAATCAAATAAAACCAAGATAGCCATGGCAGTTTATCAGACTATCAGTTAGGGCGGTCCCATCCTCCCATCGAGAATTAACATTGCAATTGGCCTGGTTGTAACTGGATTTTAATACATTTTTAATTGCTGCAGATAATATTAAAAACTCTCAAAATGAAACATAAAACCGAAAAGACACATAAAATAAAAAAAAGATAACGGTGGCAGCTGAGTAACTCAGGACCTCATCTATCTCAAGGTCCCGGAAAGACCATTTTCGGTTTCACGTTTCATTTTGAGAGTTGTTAATTACTATCTTCAATGATTAAAAATGAATTATTTTCAGTTGCCTAAATATTCTCAGGATTCCATGGACAGCCAGGCGTACAAATATAGCAATTCTGGAAGAGTTTGGCATCCACAATAGGCTACCACAGTCTGCCTACAGCGTATCCTCAGATTCTTTGGACGTGTTGCTTGCCAAACCGAGAACTTCAACTTGGAGAAGCTCATGGTCAAAGAAGCAGAGGAAGGTCATCATATCCGCAGTTCTCCACACAGCGCAGTATCGCGAGGAGTCGACGAGCCTTGTACACGAGGGAGATTGGAGTGAGGGTCACGATCCTCAGCAATGAGAAAGCGACTCAAAAAGAAGAATGAATATTCTCTATACTTATATAATTGAAAATACACTTTGTATATACCACTTTACTTAAAATATATAAATATTTCTACATGTATAAATATTTAAATATGTATAAATATATAAATATTTCTACATGACTTAAATATTTCTATTGTTAATAATAAATTTGAATTTAATATATATCGTAAAGATACTTATACAGACATTGTTATACATAATACTTTTAATCATCCATTTTATCAAAAATTATCAGCTTTTCATTCTATGCTTAGTAGATTAGTTAATATATCGAATAATAATTTTAACAAAGAATTAAATATAATTAAACAGATTGCAATAAATAATGGTTATAGTACTAAATTAATAAACAATATGTTAAACAAAAAGCTTAAGAAAAAAATTATTAAATCTTTTGTATATCCACAAATAGCTGATGTTAATAAACAATGGAGAAAAATATTATTTTTAAATAACAATACCGCAAATTTAATAATTAAAAACTTGCCAAATACTATCCAACCAGCTTTTTATACCAATAATAAATTTAAAAAATATATTTTAAATAACAAAGATAAAGATAATATTTTGAATAAATCGGGAGTATATAAATTGATTTGTAATGATTGCAACTATTTTTACATCGGAAAGACTTGTAGAAATTTCAGTATTAGGGTTAAGGAACACCTAAGATGTTTAAATAATAACAACTATTCTGAATTTGCAAATCATATTTTAGAAACCAATCATTCGTTTGATATAAATAAAGGTTTAAAAGTTTTACATACAAATACAACTGGTTTACAATTAGATAAATTTGAAATTTTAGAAATAAGAAAAAGGGTTAATAGCGAATTAAATTTAATAAATAATCAAATATTTTTTTAAAAATAGCTATCTCTTAAATTTATTTTCATATTTATATTAATAATAATAATTTTTATTTATCTTTCTAATTTAAATGTATTATTCAATGTTTTATAATTATTTTGTCATTAACATTTTTGATCTGTTACTTACCTACTTTAATTCATTTTTGTTTATGCTCATATTTTGTATATTCTTAAATTATTGTTTTAAAATTTTTATCATTTTTCTATACTTGAAATTTTTTTTTTAGTATTCATTTATTCCTGAAGGTGATATCATTGCTATCGAAATATGTAGAAATATTTATATATTTTAAGTAAAGTGGTATATACAAAGTGTATTTTCAATTATATAATTAATAATGATGCCACAAAGTTATCAATCATTTGAAGAAATTATTCTCTATACTATTTACGTACTTTCTATTATGTTAAATGTATCTACGTTATGTAATAAAAATAACTAAAAAAAACATGTTTTGTAAATGATTCATTAAATCCACAAAGTAAATAAATTAAGCAAAAAAAACCTTTACACGTACACAAATAACTGGAGATGTTCCCACGAAATTTAATGACCGTGTGTGGTTCTGTAATTTATTTAAATTTACCAATAAAATTATTTTTTTATGGTTATACTCTCTCACTGGGGGTCAGTAAAAAAATAATTCAAGTCGGTTGAATCCTGTTTCTTATCAGTATCATTATAAATCCATCGGCGTTTTACGTATATGGTTTTGTTTACATAACTGCGGCGGTAACTAAAAAAATCGTCTGGTCTGAACGAGGATGAATTTACATATTATCTGCGTAATCAGAATTATTCGATCTGAATAAGCAATTAAAATAAAAGATAAACATTCAGGCGTTTTCCCAGAAGGAAGGACAGATCGATAGATATCATTGCATCGATTATGTTAATAAGGATTTTTTTTATTGCCAGTTTTATAAACAAACCATCAAATTTCTGTTACGTAACGAATCCGTCTATTTTTATATCTCGAATAGTTGCCATTCGCTCGTCATCATTTTCGCTGCTCGATGAGGAATCCATTTCTCAGATGCAAATTGTGTATTGTCTTTTTAATTAAAATATTAGACGGTTTCAAATAAGCGATTATTGACAGCTGTCAAACGACTGGTAATCTGACGAAGGTTTATAAAACGTCGTAATCGGGCGGTAGACCAAATATTAGTTAAAAATAGTATCAAGCATTACGAACGGAGGTTATAAAACTGACCTTAAGCAGACCCGTGAAAAATTACGGGATATTTTAATTATTTATTTTTAAATAAAAAAAATAAAAAAAGCATATACATTAGCCACTCATCTCACTAGGACAGTCCTGTGTTGAGATGAACGACTTTACAATTTTAATGAAACGAATGTTATAATAATTTTTTTTAAATAACACCAAAGTTATTCGGACTATAGTCCGACTCTAAAACTATAGTCCGACTCTAAGTCAACAACTCTAAAAACTACAGTAAATCTTTAAGTTGGGCCGTATATTTATAGATTACAACAATAATAATTTCACTGTAACCCAAATAACTATCATTCCAATTAGCCACAATCATAGGGTGACCATATTTTTGTTAACAAGAAGTCCTCCATGGTCGAGGTGTAAGACTCTCGACTACGAATCCGAAGGTCGCGGGTTCAAATCCCTGCGTGCGCAAGTAAATTTTATTTAATTATTTCTTGCTGTTTCACAATTAATTAATTTAAAAATAATAAGTAGTATATTTGCGCACGTTCCAGGGTGGAAGATACTCTCAGTATCGCCCTGGTGAAAGACCACCATTCAGAATTGAAACGTTGCTTGAAATGGCTTTTAGCCGTGTTTGGTGACCAGCTCTGAATAGCCAGGTATTTCTCCACCTTCATCTCCCCCTTCTCCTTCCCTCCTCAATACCCTCAGCCTCACAACATTCAACGATTGGGGATGCCATAGTCTCACTTGCTCCAGACGGTTGGGAGCAGTTGGGACTTTTGTGCGGTATTCATATAAAAAAAAATTAAAACGAATAGTTTATTAATGATAGATTTATTAAATACTCTCTATTTAACTTGAATAATTAAATATCAGAAGACGCGGTAGTACGATAATGAAGGAAGCTGTTGAACAGGACGGGAAACGAATGTAAGGAGCCCGGTTCTGCAAGCGGGAAGCAGGGCCGCGGCTCGCTGGCTTGCGGTATGCAGAAATATCTTGTAATCAGGTACCACCACACTTGATTCTACTTTTGGTTGCCTGCACAGATAACTTCATATTTAATAAATGTAATATTTCAAAGCGCCCAAATATAGGCAATATGATTAACACCACACTGTGATAATCTAATATGTTTATTTTCAAAACAAGAGGTAATGAACGGCCTTGCTCCTGAGAGCTCCATTGCAATATCTCTTTCTGTTACATACATCGTTTATGAGAAAGAGGGAGAGGTTACAACGGAGATATCAGCCGTAAACCTTCACGTTAGAGATACTCTCAGAATCCCCCTGGAGAAAGATAAAATACTATCAGTAAATGTTCCTTGAAATTGAATTAGCAGTGCTTGATGACCAGGTGAGGAGGACTAAGAATAACTGATTGCCCGAATCTAATGGGACTATGATAATCCCATTTAGGATATGTTGTGAAACTGAAAGGATTGGGATGGAGAAAACGAAGGTTGGGAAGTACCTATATGGCTATTTCAGATCTGGAGGCCTAATCTGGTCACAAATTTCCTTTACGTATTGTCATTGATATGTAATCGAAATCGCAGTTAAGCAAAATGTCTTTAAGCCTAAGGAAAAGGATAAGGAATTTTCCTTAAAAATAGGGATCCAAGAGATCCTGTGCTGAGGCGAACTCGGTTTTGAATAGAGGGTTTTCAGCGACTGTTTGTTTTGCTACTCTAGGAATTTGTTGCATCTAATTTACAGCAAAAATTCAGAGCTTCGTTGTCCAAAGGTAGTATTACACTTGGGTACGTTTAGCTTGTCTATTTGATTTGCTCTGGTATTATGATTATGTGAGGTGTTTTGTTTTTATTTTCGAGATGGTGATCCATAAATTGTGATAGATTTTTTGTATACTCGGAACGTTGAACTGTTTAAAGATTTCCGTTGTTGACGTCCTCATGGGAACCTTTAAAATGGTATTTATGATACATTTCTGGGTTATATTTAGTTGTTTTATACATTGAGGTAAACATTAGCGTTCGAAATATGGGCAACAACGTGGGGCCAATTGGCATCATCGAGATAATACGGCTTAAATCGATTACAAGCGCTCGTCGGGTATGGATCTTCAATGATAACTGCAAAATGGGGATATGACAAATGCCTTTTGTTTGTTTTGTAGCTTTATTTAGATGTAAGCAAATTTTCATACATCTAGTAATAAAAAAACATATAAGATACATAATAAAATAAAAAGAGTCATAAAATTATAACGGAAAGAATACAGTTAATAAAAAAAAAGAAATACAGTTACCCCAGTTCATACAGTTAATACAAAAAGAAATACAAGTCATAAATTTTTCTTTATGTATATAGCACATGTTTTACGGAAAGTGCCAAGACTTGAGGCTTCCTTTATGGAATTTGGTAGGTTATTATAAAGTTTTTGCCCTTTATAAAACACGCTGTTCTGTGTACACGTAAGTTTTGTTTTGGGAAGCCTGAAGTCTTGGCAACTCCTCGTAGGATAATGGTGAATATTTTCATGATACATAATATTAGTTTGCAGATATTTAGGGAGCATGTTATTTTTAAGTTTGTACATCATTGTTAATGTATTATATATTATATGTTGTTTAGTTGTCATCATATTTAAGTTTTGTAACATAGTTTTAACTCTAGTAAAGATATTACATTTCAGAATCATCCTCATTCCCCTATTTTGTATAACCTGTAGTTTATTATTTTGGGCCTCGTTACATAAGAATAGAACACTAGAACAATAATTTAAATGAGGAGTTACAATAGAATTGTATACAAGGTGCGTTGTCTTGAGATCCAAGTTATTCCTAATTCTTTTTAGGAAGCCAACTTTTTTAGCAATTTTCTTAGATATGTATTCGAAGTGTTTGTCGAATTTTAATTTATCATCTAATATTATACCCAAATATTTAATACTGTTAACCCTTTCTATCTTTATGTTATCAATGGTTAGTATTGCATGTTCGGTTCCACCTTGACTATCAATAATCAGAAATTTAGTTTTCATAACATTCAGTTTAAGTTTGTTTATGTTTAACCAAAGTGTTACATTATTTAAGTCATTTTGTATCTCTTCAATGGCGTCCTGTAATTTTTTTTCTGGCTATATATAACAATGTATCATCAGCAAATAATTTAATGGCACAATGCTTTAAAACTTTAACAATATCATTTATATATATAATGAATAACAATGGACCTAGGACAGATCCCTGTGGAACGCCTTTACTAGTACGACGTGGATCTGATATTATACCACCATATTTAGTTACTTGCGTTCTTTCTGATAGATAATCAACAAACCAATTAATTTTTGATCTACTCATCCCGTTCATTGTCTATAACATTGGATATTAAGGGGAACGGCTGCGCTGCCTGTTTCATACATAACTTAATTTTGGATTTGAGGCCAAAATCCCCATTCCAACTGAATGATATAAAATTTTATAAATTAAAGGCTTAGTAAATATCTAGTACGGATGAGAAGTATTTTATTTATTTTTGATTTAAATAATGAAGTATTTGCCAAGAAAAAAAAATCATAATTTTAGAGGCAACTCAGAAAATTATTTGCTGGTTCATCGTATATTTTTAAAAAATATTGTATTTGCTATGTAAACGTGATTGTGTAAATAAAAATATAAAATGTAAATTGTTTGATTTAATTTAATTTTAAGTACACCACAATGCTTATTTTAATATTTTTAATTTTTTTATTTTCTTATATTTTCAAAGTATACGGGATAACACATTTTTTTATATCACCGTTAGCCACCAAATAATTGTTAAAGGTGCCTCTAAAATCGCGAAAAATCAATTCCTTTAATGGCATATATTTCATAATGTAAAACAAAAATAAATAAATAACTTCTAATCGGTACTAGATATTTACTATACCTTTTGATGAAAAAAAAAATCATTAGGTTTAGGTAAGTATTTTGACCTCAAATCCAAAATTAAGTTTTGTATGAAACAGGCCCGTTCCGCTTAAGAACAGTCATGAACATCCTTATTTAAAATAAGAAGAAGACTATGGGCTTTTTTTTTTTTTTTACATTATACCGCACAAGAGTCCCAACTGCTCCCAACCGTCTGGAGCCAGTGAGACTATGGCATTCCCAATTGGGAAATGTTGTGAGGCTGCAGGTATTGTTGAGGGGAAGGAGAAGGAGAAGAGGAAGAGGGAGGTGGGGAAATACCTGGCTATTCAGATCTGGTCACCAAACACGGCTAAAAGCCATTTCAAGCAACGTTTCAATTCTGAATGGTGGTCTTTCACCAGGGCGATACTGAGAGTATCTTCCACTCTGGAACGTGCGCAAATATACAATATATCATTTTTTAATTAATTAATTGTGAAACAACACAAATTAATTAAATAAAAATTACTTGCGCACGCCGGGATTTGAACCCGCGACCTTCGGATTCGTAGTCGAGAGCCTTACCCCTCGACCATGGCGGCCGTCAACTAACTGCATAGATCTCTAGGAGGCCAACTTGAGTCTTCGTTCAAATCTTGGAGATTGGTACACCCCTGCAGATATTCAAATTTAATAGAAATCTTAAATATTGTTAATGTAACATGCTCTATATCATAAAAAAAATGTTTTACTGAATCATTAATTTATTTTAATTATAACCTAAGTAAAACGCATTGTTACAATGTCGTTCTGGAAAATATAGAAAAAAGCAACGGTTTAACCTTTCATCGGTTATATCAGGATCTATATTCGTAGAAATTGGCCTTTTTAATGTAAAAAAACTCGAGGAGCAAATGAAGTAGGCACGTCGGTAACTTAAATGATTTTGCAAGGAACGTAGACTCTATTTATATACCTCAATGGTTTTATGCGATTTGATTGTGCTGAGTCCCATCTTTTGTCGGCCTCCTTGGTCGAGGGGTAAGGCTCTCGACTACGAATCCGAAGGTCGTGGGTTCAAATCCCGGCGTGCGCAAGTAAATTTCATTTAATTAATTTGTCTTGTTTCACAATTAATTAATAAAAAATAATATAAAGGCGTATTTGCGCACGATAGAGTGGAAGATACTCTCAGTATCGCCCTGGTGAAAGACCACCATTCAGAATTGAAACGTTGCTTGAAATGGCTTTTAACCTTGTTTGGTGGCCAGATCTGAATAGCCAGGTATTTCCCCACCTTCATTTCCCGCTTCTCCTTCCCCTCCCCACTACCATCAGCCTCATAACATTCCAGATGGTTGGGAGCAGTTGGGACTTTTGTGCGGCATTCACATAAAACAATCTTAATATTCCATATTCAAAATGAGAGTGGCATAAAGCTAAATTGTACTCTTTTTATATTATTTGTTAACAAGGTGTGTTGTAATTTTGCGAAGAAGTATATTAGTTGCATTGGTACGATTTCAGAGTATGATTGTCGATGTCATAATCTCGATTTTCCTAATTAATGACTACCCACATACTAACGTGTTGATAAAGTCATGACACCACACCCACTTACAGGTACTATTTTAACAGATTTAACATTGTTTTATACTTAAGAGGAAGGCTGCGCGGCCGGTCTTAATTTTGAATTTTGAAAAGATACTGACCTTAACTAAATAATATTTATTTTCATCAAAAGGAATAGCAAATATTTAGTACGGATTAGAAGTGTTTTTAAATTTACTTTTGAACATACGAAATAAAGCTGATTAAAGAAATCGAACTTTCGCGATTCCAGGGGCAACTTTAGGAATTATTTGGGGACTAACGGTGATTTAAAAAAAAAGTTTTACCCCGTCTACCATAAAATTATTTTTTTGCACGGAATTTGAATGGCGCGGCTTTTAAAGTGCGGTAATTTTATAATACACGTTTGTTTTATTTACTTATATTTTTATAGGAGTTCACTGCACAAATGCACGTTAAAGAAAACCGCCAATGGCTAAAACGCATCCGAAGATACTGTGAAAAAGTTGCTCGTCAAAGTGAGAACTCGAACCTGAAGAAGCTCATGGTCACTGGCAAAGCGGAAGGCAGGACAAGCAATGGAAAATCACCGATGTGTTGCCTTGTTCAAGTATCACAGGTGTCCGCGGCTCTCCATGCAGTGCAGGACCGTGAGGAGTGGAGGCGACTCTTTGATCAGGGAAATTGGCGTGGAAGTCACGATCCTCAGCGATGAGGCAATGACTCTAAAAAGAATCTAAAATAAATATTTATAATAAAGGAGAAAGCTCTGTGCATCATAAAGGGTGTTTATTAATTGTTTTGTATTTAATTCGTAGAACTCAATTAATTTTTTTAAATCACATTAGTTTTTTATTATTATGACTGTTTCGGCGTACAAGGCCATTTTCAAACTGTGGTTAGGCCACATTGCGACGACTTAAGTACTTATATGATTTTATTTATTCCCACCAAATTTTAATTTTAACGGTGTATTAAATGATTTATTATCGGTAAAACCGATTTAGTTAGAAAATAATAAAAAGTTCTCTCTTCTGGGAGGTACTTACGTTTATAATGTGTTTTCCCCGCATTAAATGAAAAATATTTTCTTAATTGATTTGTAATGATACGAACGCTATCGAATTTCTTAAATGTGTTATATTGCTTGCGTCCTGTGAACAAACTGAGTAGTGGGGTATAAATAATTTTCCTTACTTTATTAATTAATGTTATATTGGGATTTGAGATCATTTATTCGTTTATTAATTTCGAATTGTTCAAGTAAATTTAATCTAAGACCCTTTCTTTCTAATTCTATATGTAAGGGTTTAGGCCCGTTGTTGTCAAGCGGGACGTTATTATCCACTAAGAGATTTTCTGCGAATTTTGAAAAATTGCTTTCAGTATCATAACATCGTAAATGTTCATTGAATATCTAGTTGAGAAAGCTCTTCCCGTCTGCCCTATATAGGTAGCATTGCAGTCGGCGTGGTCACATTTTAATTCATATATGCCACTATTATTAAGTTTAGATTTTTACTTTTTGAATTTTTTATTCTTGTTCCCATATTATATTATATTATTGGTTCGAAAAGCTATAGTTAAATCACATTTTTATTTATTTCTTTTTCAATTTTAACATATATTGGACCGAGAAATTCCAGAGATGAAAATTTTTTATTAGGTGAAAATTTTTTTTTTGATGATCATCAAATCAACAATCAGCGCTATTTCGACATTAGAATGATTCCTGTCAAGCATGTCGATCATATCGTTATGATCGTCAGTTGATGACAAGTTAATGACACACGTTCTGTACCTTTATTATTAAAGTTTTCCTTAAACGTCGGTACCAACATTCTATTATTACTATTATTATTGTTAATTGCTGTACCTAGGTATAGGTAGGTATGAGAGATTTATTTACGGAGCGAAAATGACAACAGAGACGACTTGTCACTTGTCACTTGTCACGTCGAATACGATATAAATAATGCGCGTAGAGGCGTTCAACATAAAATACATCCAGGGCATATTTGTCAATACATCCAGGGCATATTTGTCAATACATCCAGGGCATATTTGTCAATACATCCAGGGCATATTTGTCAATACATCCAGGGCATATTTGTCAATACATCCAGGGCATATTTGTCAATACATCCAGGGCATATTTGTCAATACATCCAGGGCATATTTGTCAATACATCCAGGGCATATTTGTCAATACATCCAGGGCATATTTGTCAATACATCCATGTATCGTCATAACACAAAATATATATAGATTAAAATTACTTTCATACAATGGGAATTTGTGCTCGCTAAGTCATTGCAAGTAGCTTGTCAGCAGGAGTTTAGTTCAACAATATTATATTATACAACAATAAATAACAATCATCATACAAATATAATCGCAATAAAAGATGCAAGTTGACAAAAATATTATTAAAAAAACAGTAGAACAGTTTTGTTATAGTGATTACATAATAGCATTAAAAAAAAATCTAAATATCAGCAAACACCAAATATCACACATAATTATAAGAATATAATTCGATCACCACTTCTAGACATTATATTAATTGTTTTTGTAGTCTCTTTTAATGGAAGCAAGCCCTCCATTGCTATGCTTGGTGTAACCCTAAGTGACCAGCTCAGGTATGGGGGTTATATCGAAGCCAAAGTAAAGTTAGCCTCTCAAAAGCTGGGCGGCCTGTACAGAGTCCGCAGATACTTTAATAACACATAACTGCTGACCCTGTACAAATCGCAAGTGCGTGCCACTGTAGAATTTGGCAGCCACCTCTGGTCGGGATCCTCAAAATATCTGAAACGGGCGATCCGTTTGATAGATTCGCCTATTTTAACAAACGGATTGCAATCTTTGGAACACAGACGTCAGGTGGGAATGCTGTCCTTGTTCTACTGGTATTTCAATGGAATATGCTAGAACTAGCGTCATTGATCTTTTTGGCACCGGTGCACAGTCGGGAAACACGCCAAACAACCGCCCAACATTTGTACACGGTTGACATTTATCACATGAGAATGGGTCGCTTCTAAGGACTCGTTTTGTGTTCAATAGCTCGGCTGTGGAATGATTTTTCGGGACATCACACAAGATCCTCAAATATGACGTAGGCCTTGAGGGAAATTATTACGTTTAAAGAGTTTACGTGATAAAAACATATTTACTAAACACAAATTGTTCTCTTAAGCAAGAATTGAAAACATCTGATACGTAGCTCTAATGGATACATACTCCGACACGCGCGTTTTCCAGTACCAGTCGAGGCTTGAGCTTTGTCCCCGCACTACAGAAAACACAACCCAGTAACCATTACCCGAGGCCTAACGCGTACGGTGTCTACTGCAGTGTTTGTGTTGAATTCTAAATTCAAATCCATCTAATGCCAACACTTTCGATCTAATGTTTAGATCAGTCAATCAGTGATAAACTACTCAGAATGAATCGGGAAGTGATTTTTTAGTGAAGTGGTAATATTGCGTTTGGATTTTATTTTTCGTAAATCTTTTCTACTGGTTTTCATCATTGGTAAATTGTGATCAAATCTATATATATAAAAATGAACGATTGTCTGTCTGTCTGTCCTCGATTTTTTCGAAAATTACCGGACCGGTTTCGCTGAAAATAGCACAGTTTATTCTTATTAGTGCCCGGAAGGTTTAGAGAGTAGTTTGAATTAAATATAATATATAAAACTGTAGCTATTAAGTTGTAAAATTAGTATGAAAATATTGAACCCGCTATGTTGTATTTAGGTTAGCTCGCATATATGCCATACTGGTTAGCCACAAATTACACATTCAAAAGAAGCTTTATTTGGGTAGAATATTTTCAAAATGGAAAATACAAGTAGGTACCTACTAAAGAAATGTTTGGAATGAAATAATACTTTCACATCGTTTCTTTGTTTAGAGATAGGAATAGTCGTCTCAAGGCATTACTTTCGCCGTCAAATCAATTATGGCACACAAACGACAAGCAAAAATTCACAACTTCATAACTTTATAAAAAAAAAAGAATAATCCGGGGTAAAAAAGAATAATCAAGGCCGGGTACACATCAGCTAGTTTTTGAATATTTTTTTATAAAATTAGTACAAACAACTCCGGATTACAAATAACGTGACAATATTTGAAATTATCCTACTATCATCACTATACGGGGAATTTTTTTTTCTTGTGCAATGATGGAGACATTTTTAACTAACCGATCGCAATTGACTTTAATAATTTATCGAATATAATTAATTTATTTATTGTGTTCAACTTTAATTTGTAGAACTCCATATTAATTTAAAGTGAAATGACGATTTATTCATAAAAAAAGTTCATTATTAATACCCGTGACAGCTGTTTCGCCTTCCGAAGGCATTATCAAACTGTGGTGAAGCCACTTACAAACGATCTATTGATATTATTTGTACTAATGAAACTCATAAAATGTTTTCATTTTGAATTAATTTCTGAGTAAATTGCCACTTTATTAATATTAACATATCAACATGTTTCGAAAGCAGTGAATTAAATTTAATTAATAATCAAAGATATTTTTTTACATAGATATTCTTGAATTCACTTTTATATTAATATTAAAAAAAAAAAAATCTTATGTAAATTTGTTATTCAATGTTTTATAGTATTTTTTTATTAACGTTTTTGATTACTTACTTACTTACTTTAATCAATTTTTGTTTAAGTTTTTAATTTGTATATTCTTACATTATTATGTTCTAATTTTTATCATTTGTCTATACTTGACAATATTATTTTTTAATATTCTATATATTCCTGGTGAAGAAAGCATCGCTTTCGAAACATGTGTATATAAGGTGGTGAATACAAAGTAATTTTTAATTCATTTATTAATAATGACGTCATAAAGTGAATACCAATCTTTTGGAGAAATTACAAATTGAGGCTTATTTTAATGGTTATTGGGTATACTGTAAAGTTTCCCTACTTAAGGGTCAAGATGTTGTACCGTTTTAATTTGACAAAAGGTCATTAAGATCGTTATAATTGGGGTTTCCAAATTACCTTGGAAAGCAGGGATTTTTTCCTACAAAATTATACTAATTTGCATTATGGTCTATGAGTGAACTCGACTTTAACAAATCTAGAAGTGGGGAACGATTAATTCTTTTGTTCATTTATTAAATCAGATTTCGGTTTATTAATTAATTTAATTAATTTCCAATTTTTCTAACAAACTAATCGTCATAACCGATTCTTCGCAGGGGTAGGCAGAGAAGACAGCCGGCAAAAAATCGATCTTGGCATACACTTTTTGCTTCATTCACATTTATACATCTTCTCTCTTCCGGTATTCCGACTTCTGTCATGGCCTGACTGAAGTATTTGATTCACTTTATCGTACCATGTCTTCCTCGGCTTATTCTTCCATTTATATTCGTCATATATTCTCCTTACAATCCTTTCTTCGTTCACTGGCTCTACAAGCCCAAACCATCTAAGTGTCCCCTTACATCAGCCTGGCATTCTTTATGAATCTCAACATTTTTCACACTATCATACATCGTTTTACCAAACATTCGCCAGAGATCTCATTTCTACAGCTTTAAGTCTATTTTCACCCTTCCTCTGCCAGTTCCATGCTACCCTGTCATATACCAGGGTTGACATCAGCAATCCATTGTGCTCTGTTAGCTCCGCTCCTTTGGACAATTTTTTGTTAGCGACAAAGCACAAAAAAAAATAGCGGCAACATGTTTTAACGCCGCCTTTTGGTATAGTTAAGCTGGCTTAAGCTCGGTTTAAGGCGTTTTAACCATATCTCATATAATATGGCAGATTGGGTTTGCACTAACCACAGAAATAAATTAAATATAGAATAAATAAAAAATAATAATTACGCCGGGCTAATAAGTCAAGAATTTCACTATTCTGGTCTTACGCGCCGCGTAATATTTACACCGCGATTATAAAAGAATGAATTTTATTTTTAGCCAACCGGTTTCGCTTAGATCAAGCTTCCTCAGGGCAAATATAATAACTAAAGGATAATATAGAGTTATCGGTTATATATAGTTACAGAATAGAAAAGAACAGAGATTACCAATTATTAACTTCCACCTCATATCTAGTTATGGATACCGTTATGTTGCCTCAGTCATCCGTTCAATTATAACATTGATTACTGTTCCTTCTTGTATAAATATTGTAGAATTATCTTTCTTTAATGACTTCATTATGTTCCCATTACACTGTTGTATTTACCATATATTATTATTAATATATGTTAATGTTGTCTCCCTCTAATATTTTTTTCTCTTTTCCCTCTCTTTTGTATTCTCTCTATTTCACTGTATTGTATTCTGTAACTATACATAACCGTTACCTTTGTATTATTCTTTAGTTAATATTTTTGCCCCGACGATGCTTGATCTAAGCGAAATCGGTTGGCGAAAAATAAAATATATTTCTTGTTTTATTTAATATTATGTCAAACCACAATGTGATTGCTTCTTATGAAAATACAATTTTTTTATCCAAGCCACTTATTAGCAAATCATGATGACAGCTCAAATGTCGCAGAAATGGTAAATAATCTAGTAATAATATAAGTCAAATCCATACACTGGTTCGGTAAAGGTCAAACAACATTTTAAAGAAAAAAACATCCTCCATAAATAATTATCTCATTTATAAAATAGTTAACAACTATTAATTTTATTCCGATGGCATAATTAATATCTTCAAAACAACGAATTCCATAGATGTAAATTAAATATTTCTTTAAGTAGGGACTTACTTTTTTTGAGGCGACCATTTTTTAACACATTTTTTTCAAGCATTTGATTCACTTGTTTTTGCTACAATATCTTCTTCTCACGCTGATCTCTTCGAAAAAGTTGAATAATATGATTAAAATTCTGACGTTATTTAATTGTAGACAAAAAAAGAGGGCGCTGCGATCGTTTACAATATTTTTAATGGTATCACCATATTTTTTACTTTAATCAAATGGAGTTCGGAAATTAGTGGTACCTACGTTTAGAAAGGAGATGATTTTACATCATATTCTAAAACAATTTTATATTTAAGTTGATCAATGAAAATTGCGATCGCGAAATCATGCACTCCTTATGTAGGTGGCGATAAGGTTGAAATTCCCGCTTAACACAGGCCGCATGTTTCGATTTAAGCAAAAACAATTTACCAAAATGTGTGTTTTATTTTATTTTGTAAAGCTCAGGCATAAATATTAAAATGTTTTACGGTTATATTCTAAAAAACTTAATTTGTACGACAGTATCGAAAAAAAGGTTTGTAAGTAGGAGGTTTCGGGCTTTAAACAATTTCATTTGGTGTGATTCTTTATTTTTTTTCAAGGCTTATAGAAGAAATTCACAAAAAAATGACAGTTAAATGAAAGGCCAAGGCGTGTTCTACTTGCAGTATTTAATTAAATCATCTATGATGTTTCTAGGCCATCAAATTCTCAAGCCGAAAACACACGATTCTCCATTACTTACCCTTGCATCGCCTTGAATGGAAAGGCGATTGTATCGAATTTCTGAAAGTTATCCATCGAAATAACCATGTTAGATAAATGAAAAATAAAATCAAATTCGCAGATCGAAGTTACAAAATTAAAAAAAAAAACAATAAAATAAATTATATGATGTTTTGGGTTGTTTCTTTAAAACACACTGTCAAATTAGTAACTCAAACGAAGTGAGTATAGCTCCTTGACATCTGCTATATTTACGCTATTTTGCTCTTTCTTACATTGTCTATTGAACAAATATGATGGTCTCCTTGATTGTATATCTACTTGATAGCTGTGGGTATCTTTAAAATTATTTAAGTGTTACTATTAAGTCTATCCTCACTGTAACAAAACTGTTTCCTTTCATTTTTAATTCTCAATTTGTTTAATACTTGCTGATATATTTATAATATTATTTAAATCGATATTATGTAATTGGAGTCTAGTATCTCTATAATAAAACTGTTATGCTGTTTACATTTTAAAAAAAAATATTTTTCCAACTTGTGCACATTGATCACAACATGCATGTTGCGCTATATTTGTATGATGGTTGTTATTTATTGTTGTATTATAGAATATTGTTGAACTAAACTCTCGCCGACAAGCTACTTATGACGGCCTCCATGGTCGAGGGGTAAGGCTCTCGACTACGAATCCGAAGGTCGCGGATTCAAATCCCGGCGTGCGCAAGTAAATTTTATTTAATTAATTTGTGTTGTTCTCAATTAATTAATTTAAAAACAATATATGGTATATTTGAGCACGTTACAGAGTGAAAGATACTATCAGTATCGCCCTGGTGAAAGACCACCATTCAGAATTGAAACGTTGCTTGGAATAGCTGTCAGACGTGTTTGGTGACCAGATATGAATAGCCAGGTATTTCCCCACCTTCCTCCTCAATACTCAGCCTCACAACATTCCCCAATTGGGAATGCCATAGTCTCACTGGCTCCAGACGGTTGGGCGCAGTTGGGACTCTTGTGCGGTATTCATATAAAAAAAAAACTTGCAGTGGCTTAGCGGGTACAAGTTCCCATTATATGTAATTCATATTATACAATAATTTTTTTTTAAAGTAGCTTTGTGTTGCCATAGTAATGACATTTTGTAGTTTCAAAACAATAGATATCTACAAATAAATGCCAAGCTATCTAACAATCACGCCATTTCACCGCAGAGTTAGGCAGAGAGCATGGAATGTCATACAACTCAGTCTTGGTGTCAAACAACAAATCAAAACGGAAGTATTTGTTTAACTTTATCAAGTGTTTCTCGGGCGTCCCCGACTTCTTCTCTGACTTACGACTTACAATTCGTTGAAAGGCTATTTGCACAACAGATTAACGGACCACTCCACGAGGTCGGAATGTTAAATAAACGTAAATAACATTTTAACACTTCCTTTACGTTGCCAAATTATAACGCGATCTACATTGCGGGACTCCGAGTTTCCCCATACAAATTCGTAACAATTTTGCTTTTTAAGCCTAAAATAATAATACAATCTATCAACAGTTATTAATTATGGTTGATTATACGGCTAAATACATCTTAGGTTTATAAAATAATATTCAATGTGAATACGTTAGGAGCATCAATGTTGGCTCAGGTAACCGAGTGTCTGTCACCGTAAAGGGACAGTTAAAGAAATTGTTTAATTTCGGTTTTTTTGGACACGATTCATTCATCGTATTTTTCAAATTCACAAGGTCCAAAATTGCACGCAGGCATATTTTGGTTTCTTCCCCTTGCGTGTTAAGGCATCTCTATGTATTATTTGATCTGTGAGATAAACCGACCGAAGGTTGTTATGGGTGTGTCAGTGTATCTGAATTAAGCTTAATTTTCCTCGCTTCTGGTGAAATTGTAGGAACTGTGTGTTGTGAAAAGTCAATCATTTTTCCCGTTGCACCCGACACACCTCCGTTAAATAAATTAATATTAATATTTTTCAAAACATAAATTCACAACCCAACCTAACCTAACCTAACCTAACCCAACTTAACCTAACACATTTTTTAAGGTTTAATTTTAATAATAAAGCCTTTTAAATTATTTTTATAAATAAATAAAAAAGGGCATGAAACTGGCAGAGGAAGGATGAAAGCAGACTGAATGCTGTGGAAATGAGACCTCAGAGACGAATGCGTGGTAAAACCATGTATGATCGTGTGAAAAACGTTGAGATTCGTCAAGAATGATGTATGCGTAATGAGCAGGATTAAGAAAGGAACGCTTAGATGGTTTGGGCATGTAGAGCGAATGAACGAAGAAAGGAGTGTAAGGAGATTATATGTATGAGACGATGTATGAATGTGAATGAAGCAAGAGGTGTATGCCAAGATCGAGTTGTTTGGCGGTCCGTCCTCTCTGCCCACCCCTGCGGGGAAACGGCGTGATGGTTAGTTAGTTAAATAAAAATATGAAGAAAATGTAAAGAAACTATTTTTTAGAATATCTCATAGAAGTTAAGAGGGTAATTCTTCACCATCTTCACCATGTTTATCCATATATGCGAGTATATATGACACTATGACAGTTGAACATAATTCAAACAACAAAACGAGTTCGCGGAAAAAGACAAAAAGAAGTTCATTATCCCACTGTGACTAATTTTTATTTATGACAGTTAAGATGCGGGAGTGCGATTCAGTCAAAGTTTATTTACTATTGTTTTTTTTTATTTTTTTATTAAATTTACACCTAATTCTAATACTAAGCCTTTTTAGTAATCCATCGATCTAATAATGTTTTAGAATTATTTTTTTCTATTCTAACAATGGACCCATAAAGTATAATGTATCATATTACATAATTGATATTTCCCATCTGCCTTTTGCTATCCATCTATCGTGGCAACGGTCGTAACTAATATGCCATATTAGGAATTACACTAGAAGCAGCGTATTGAAGATTTGAATATAATTGGGGTTGGGTACTTCCACCCAGATCTGTGCACAATGCTGTCATTCAGATTTTCTAACTGATTACTAATAAAATATATTAAAAACATACCCAACACACAGGGCCGTGCCGTCCATATAGGCCTATAAGCACTGCCTACCTTACTATCTAGTATAACAATATAAATGAAATGAAAATTAGTAATCGCAGCGCTGTGCGCGCTGCACCGAACGCACGACTATGAGGTGTCAAAGGCAGGAACTAAGTTTGCAAAATGACTCCCACGTCATATTCAAATGTTGTCTTTATTCGACACAAAAAATATACACGTATGCGTGATGCTCATTTAAGTGATGATTCATTTGTGTTAGTGTCTGAAAGGCCGTGCCTTTCAATAAAAATGTGTAGCCAGCAAATGTAGGAATCAGTGCCATCTGTTGGTACCTGTTTTAATCAGTACTACTTAACTAACCAAATAATAATTATAAATATTATCTTGGTTTTCTATCGTGCGATTGAAAAAAAAAAAGAAAATTTGTTTTTCCTCGTTGCTGAGGATCGTGACCCCCACTGCAATTGCCCTGCTGAACCAGGCTTCTCCACTCCTCACGGTCCTGACGTCCATGATACTTGATCAGTACAAAGCATTGGTCGTCTTTCTCTGCTTCTCCTGCCTTCCACTTTGCCAGTGACCACGAGTTTCTCCAGGTTTGAGTTCACAGTTTGACGAGCGTGTCCAAAGTGTCTTTGGATACGCTGTGTGCAGACAGTTGTCAGCCTCTTCTGGTTGCTTAACTTTTCCAGAAAGAATAGATTAGTGCGCCTGGCTGTCCATGGAATCCTAAGCATTATTCTTCAGCACCACAACTTGAGAGCGTCTATCCGTTTCTCTTCTCTAGCTCTAAGTGCCCATGTTTCCACACCGTATTGCTGACCGAGTAAAAATCAACGCTCGAACAAGTCTCATCTTGGTGGTCTTTGTATTTGTTGGTTGTTTCGTATTTATAGCAAGATTATCATTTTAATTATTAGTCTTTTTCATCAGATGTTATTCTTTGTTTCAATCATTTTAATTTATGTGGATGAGCTCTTATAGTAGATATCAGTTCTTAACTCAGTGCAGCAAACGCAGCCAAAAATAAACAATTTACCAAATTCAAGTCATTATACGTTTCTACAGTTTGAATGTCAAAGTTAACCACCTTCATTAACTTGCTGCAGAGATATTAAGTCTCGTCAAAAAAATTAATGTATTAATAAACAAAAATATAAAAAAGTGTTGAAACAACGATAGTGTTCTTATTTAAAGAGTAACAATCTGCAATTATTATTATTATTATTATTATTATTATTATTATTATTATTATTATTATCATTATTATTATTGTTGTTATTATTATTATTATTATTATTATTATTATTATTA
>JAHDVE020000887.1:0-23768 GCA_022606495.2 Halesus radiatus
AGTCGTTAAGATTAATGACTAAAATAAAAGCGATCAACCTAAAATAAACTCTATCTCTATATTTAAAGTATAAAAAATGTATTACCTTTTTACGTGTAAAAATATATTTGTTAAGATAAACAAACTTATCGATTTATTTATCTTTTCATTCTTTATATCTTTTTATATATATGTGGATTTTGATTTTATTATTTATCACCTGAAAGGTATAATGTTTATTATAGGTTCTGTCAGACGAAGCGTTATGAACAGCAAAAACTATAATAATAACAATTATTTCAGCACTTTGACGTCTTTGCGTAAACGTGTATTCACCACATCAAGCAACCCCGTTAAAAAAGACCCAATCATAATAGATCGAAGCACCAGGATCAAGATAGCCAATGTGCTTCAACTCTCTGGCCTCACTCCCAATCTCGAACAACTGAACCAATAGGGATAGTAATTGCTTCATATCACCCGTCTCAACGGGTTGTCCAACTCTTCCTTTAAAGTGGAGGTCTAGGGCAGCTCCATGAAGCTAGTCTATAAATAATATAAAAATATGTTCGACATGTTTGTGAATAGGAATCTTTAGTTGAGGATAGTCGATTACCTAAGCGAGCGGGCACTGTATCCACGGGTGTTTTACTCCAATGATAAGTGTAGAGTGCAGGAATACATCGAAGGTTGTGTCCTCGAGGACTAAAAGCTGACATATTAGTTGTTAAAATAGGCAGTGGGGCTGATGGCGGGGCTTTCCAAATTCGTCAACAATGAGTAAACTGGAAGGAAATTTAAATAGCTTCCTGCACGCTAGTTTACCCAGCTGATCGCCAATAACAAAGCAATTTTCGCCAACTCTCTCAAATCTAACAACCCAAAGATTACCCCGTCTACAATTGCTATTGTCGAACAGATGCTCAGCGGAGAAGTGATCCAGTCAATTGGATCTTTACTCCCCGAAGCAATGGTGTTGTCACATAACGACGCCAACCTTACAAATTTCATACTCAAAAGTGACGGTCGACTCTGCCTAATCGATTATGAATTTGCTTCTTTAAATTATGTAGGTTTTGATTTAGGGAATTTTTTTAATTAGGCTGCCACTAAATACTTCGACGGAGGCTTCGATATTAAAGAAGAGTGGGAGATCGACGAAAAGGCAAAGCAGGTATTGATCCAATAATATTTTTCGAAGCTGGGGACGAATAATGCCATCGACCAATTGCGGACAGTCGAGGTCGGGAGGCTTTTGAGTCACTACTTCTGGTTGTTTATTGGACTGAAAAGCTTCGAAGACAAAGATTGCGATTTGGACCTAAACTATTATATCCACAAAAGAAATGTATAGGTTCGCAAATATCTTCGCTTACTTTCTTAAAAATCTTGAGAAGAAGTCAGTATTGTAATAATCTCGCTTATGAACAACCACATGTATCAATAGATATATAATATATACCTTATAATATCGCATTTGATCCTTATTGAGGCATGCTAGCATTAACAGAAAACTATATTTATAAATATTATATATTCATAAAATACATATTTTATAAGTTTTGTCCCTTTTCCCGTAATTTTTGTAAATAATAAATATCTACAAAACTGAAGAGTTTCGAAGTTGTCTATATTTTGAATTTTAGTGAGCTGTAATAAAACTTTTAAAAATACATTAATACTTGATATTAATAAAATGGCGAAAATCCGTTAATTTTTTTTGTTGATAAAATATTAACATTAATTAATTTATAATTTATATCCTTTTAAAATAATTTATTAACGATTCTTAAATTCCTTATTTCATATAAATAAAGTATTGTATTTATATCTATACTATAACACACAATTTGTAATTATGAGACAAACCAACCAACCAAGCTTTGGCTCTTTTATTAATAGACAAGGTATGTTCTCCTCCAAAACTTCATTAAGATACATATTTGCTTTATCATTATTCTTTAGTTTAACAATCCCGCTCTCAAAAAAAGAATAGCAACTTTACTACAGAAAACAATAAACTCTTCGATGGACTACTCAGCAACCGAAAACCACTCGCCAAACTCAACGAGGTAATCAATTCTTAGAGTAGCTGTCTCATATCATATCTATATTGCTTTTTCCTAATTTTTGTTAATAGAACAGAGACATTAATCAAGACTACGGCCTCAACGAACGCATCAGTGCCTCTCCCCTCAAACATCCCCTTTCTCGAGCAATTGAGAAGACAGTGAAAAATCTCAATAAGTAGAATTCCGAGCTCGAAAAGAGTCGAAGAACGACTATCAACAACAACGGAGCTTCAAACACAACGCGAGGCTATGCTCAGGTTCAAAAAAATGTATCTCGCAAATATTCAACGATGAACGATGAGTCCACATATTGCAAGACAGACGATATGGATCTATGCCTTTCGGCAATGCATCCGTAAACCATGTCCTTTCTGCAGAAGTATTTCGAACCATCAGAGTGGATGGACTTGCCTTCGAGTCTATTCGTCGATAAAATTATCCTTGAGTATGAGAATCTTTGGAGCAGTCAGCAAGCAGATCGTAATTTAAAAGAAAGTCTTGCTTATTATTATTATATATATATATTGTAGAAATTCTGGAGATATTTATCGAGAAACTAACAAATTCGGTTGGTGGTGAGTTCGTCGATCTGAAAATATTGCAAGCCATAACTAAACAGGACGGCATTATTGGGCTGATTTTATCCACCTTCAAAAATCTGAAAAACTAAGACACCTCGAGAAGCATGATGTATCGAGACACTAGCATGACAAGTTTGAAAAAAAGCTTCGAAGACCGATTGATCGCTAACCCTTCCTCCGACATCCAAAATATCAAGAATATCCTCCAATAATATATGGAGACCATGTAGATGTGCATTCAGAATCAGATCTACTCCAAATTTACAGTCGAGGCTCGCAGGATCATCTACTATTACAAGGAATCCCAGCGCATTCTTAAGAACGTCAATGACATGATCACGCAGAACATCGACTGTGTTCAGGGGGAAGTCAAGAAAAACGAGAAAGTCAAGAAGTTGGAAGCAGAAATCAAGGATTTGAAGGAGGCCTTACAAAAACAAGAATTACAGGCAGAGAAGGAGAAGCTAAGCAATAGTACTTTAAAGGCTGAAAATGATAAACTCAACATCTAGATTAAAAGACTAAACTAAACTCTTGAGAAGTTTCAGTCCCATCTTATGAAACAGAACGAATACGATCCCACCCTCTCCCGACACACAAGTTTGCCTGCTGTTGACCCAAATTTATCGCGTCAAGTGTCAAATCCCCATATTTATGCATCACCTTTAGAAAGGCCAAGGATGAGTTTTGTGGACATGTATGAAAACGGGCTTTTAGGAGGAAACATTCCCATATCTTCAACAACTACAACAACGAACACCAACTACACTTGCAATAATTCAGCGCAGCCTACTTTAGACATTATCAACTCGAATGTAAATGGAGTTAAATCTACATCGATAATCGCCCCCTCTGCAAACGGTGGAAAATTCAAAATTGATTTCACGACCACTGAAAACTCAAATCTCATAAGCAACCCATCGATTTTGGGAGGAGGCCCTTCATTTTATAATAACTCGATAATCCACAATAATAGTCATTTGATGTCTCCCGGGACCCCTCTCATTGAAAGATCAATATCGATTGGTGTGAGGACCGAGCGCGAAAGTACAGCTACACCTCCTAAGTTGAGCTTTACTCGAGTATAACATTCACCATTTAATAGATCTCGGGTGAAATATTGATAGTAATTTAAAACAACATATGAATTGGATAAATCATCAAAATAAATGTTATAATTTTTTAGTATTTTTTAATATTTTTTAATTGATTTCTCTTGCTATCTTAGAAACTTGATACTTTTTAAAATTATTTAATTTAATGTGTAAAGGGATTGGAGTGTCTTACAAAAATGACATAACTCATTCTCAGAAAAAAGTGTAGTTCGAACTCCACAAACTGAATAATATGTGGACTATCAATAAAACTTTTCTAAAATATCTGCATTATATAGATTATCGTATTAATCATTCTTCACAAATACTTTATTCAAATATATAGGTATCTTTTATTATTATTAGGGTTTATTATTATAAGCTACGAATGATTAGGTTTAAATGGCTAAATATGGCAATATAAGAAATGAAAGCAGCCGAGGATCAATAGCAATTTTATCGGTTAGTAGAGTCATCGAAAGTGAAGTTTTTATAAAAATGTATCAGAGTTATTCTAAAAAAAGCAACAATGGATCTATAATTATTTTTTATTTCGACTTTTTAAATTGTATTCTAAATATAAGATAAAAGGAACTTGATAAGTATTTTTATGGTTCTCAAGATTTGTAAAGGAAACATCTAAAAAAAATCAGCAGTCCCCTCAAAAACTTAGATAAAATATATTTTTGGGAAAGCCTCTAAAAAGTAATTAAATATATTTTTTACCACTATTTTAGTTTCTAGTTTTTAAGCTGATGAATATTCTTTAGATGTGTTCTTTTTAATGAAAAAAAAGAACTTTTGAGAAAAAAAAAAGAAACCATTTTTTATTATTATTAAAATCGAATGATCTATTTAAATAAAATGCCATAATAAGTTATCGATTTTCCAAAAGATAATAATAGAATTTTCTTTAATTATTATTATAATTTATTCTTATCTAAACTAAATAAAAAAAAAACATCATATGCGGATCAATATCAAAGCAATAATCCTCTGCCTATGCATTATAGCCTGTGTTTAAAGCCTCACGAAGGCTGAGATAGAGGAAGGTATCAAATTCGTCCAGACCGAGCTTTACAAACGAGCACCTGCAGCCCCCTCCTTGGTAAACATGATCTTTGATCTGTTCAATAAGCTGAAAAGAGGTAAATGGTTGAATCCAGTTGCCTATGCAAGTCCTTTCAAAAAATATGGAAGCACACTTATTAAACTTACGACGAGACAGGTGGGAATTTTGGAAAGGGTTCTTGACGACTTCTCATCGAAAGTTCCTGGGATCTATTAGGAAATTATTTCGGAACTTAAATCCCAACTAGTGAAATATATTGCTGCCCCCTTGAAGAAATACCACAGAAAGATTAATCTGGTGACTTTAATAGTGCCAAAGAATGTTTTGCAATAAACCAAGGCGCTGCTTGGCAAGAAAGATGAATTTGTGAAATGGTTGATTAATGGTCGCAGCATTTGAACCAATTCCAGATGAACAACCCTCGACACGTCTGATATGGGCATCGATTTTTGTTGATGTACGATTTAAACTCATTCTTATATTAATTTCTGCTAACAAGGCAATAAATTTCTATATAATAGATATTCTTGTTTAATAATATGCTGAATACATACCATACCATTTTGTATGGTGATAATATTTATTTACTCGAAATCTTTGAGCGATAAAAATCTATCAAAAGATAACCAAACAAAAAAACATTATTGGTAGAGAACATATTGAAGTTTTTAAAAAATAAATGTATTTAAAAAATAAAGAAATATTTTTCTCCCAATCAAATTATTAAATAAATCATATTATTTTTCCATATAATTTGCCTACATATCAAACTATTCGTCGATTATTGCTGAGGATTGTTCCTGAGCTGCTTGTTCCAAAAGAAAATGGAGAAGGCATTCCATTTGTCGATGTTGAACTATTATTCATTACTGTTTGCCCAACAGCGCGCATGTTCACTCCATTTGATGATGCGAAATTGAAACTCGCTCCGTTGGGACTGGATAACACTGGTGATTGAATTCCGGCAGTGCTCGAATTTCTGAAGAGGGTTCGAGTTTGAGATGTTGCTATTGCCTTAGCCTGCCCAACAGCTTTGTTGGGTACCTACGAGCGAATACCCTCATATCTCTTGAAGTCCATGCTCGCTTGTTCGCCTAGCCTTACTACCTCTGATAATTATTTAAATTTGGTGATTGCTTTTTCTTGTGTGCTCTTCTTGATTAACTGATTGTTTGGATTTACCGAGTTTGATGATGATAAATACTTTTATTTCCATGTTTAAGAGGTCGCAATAGCTTATCTGAGTTGTGATTCTAAGCTAGAGATATGCTAATTGGCTTAAGGGTCAGTGATTGCAACAATTGTTTGACTTGCAGGTCTTGCCAAAGCATAATTGTTGATATTTATGTTCTTCATCAAGTTATCGAAGGCCTTGGAAGCTTCGGAGCCCGCAGATCGAAAGTAGGGTTCGGCCTCGTTGACGGAATTTCTTGTGGCTGTGGCCAACGTTTTGAAAGAGGCGAGCTCTTTGAGCAGTTGAGCGTTGATATTATTGACCCTCGAAATCTCCTCATTCGAAGATTTAATGAGGTTTGCCATCAAAAACCGTTCCTGCAATACAGTGTTGAGCATGAGCTCATGCGCCGAGCCCCAGTTTCCTCCGACTTTCGCCAGTTTATCGGTAAATTTCTTCATATAGCTAGCCATATCCGTATTCTCAAAGTTTTGTTGTTGGCCGAGCTCACATAAGAAAATGAGTTGCAGGTCCTCATCAAGCATTAGCTTAAGGTTAGGCTGTTCCTTTTTGATTCTCTGCAGCTCCAATATGAGTTTTTCGACAAGCAGCGACATTGCAAGCTCATTTCTTGTCTATGAATGACCAGAATTTGAGATTAGGGCCGGCACACTGATTGGCTTTTCGATAATCTTTTCCTGAATGACTCTGTTAATTCTCTGAATTGATACCAATTGAGTCAAATCATTCAAATAGACTTCCAATTTGTTGAGTGGTTCAGAAATCTCGGGTAGTTTGTTTCTGGCTTTTCGTAATTCCAATAAAATAGTTTCACCACCCTTCTGCACCTTCAAAGTGAGATCTCTCAGCTTAACCTCCTGAGAACCTTCGCTGTATCCCATCAGAGTATCTTTTTAGGCAATTTCGTGTATGGTCTTCAAAGTTTCGACAACTTGCGGAAGAAGAACAATCCTCTCAACGATCTTTTCGAGAATCTGGGGAACTTCGACAATTTTCTAAATTGTTGAATAAATGGGAGTCTATCTTTGTTCAAATCGATCCACAATCTGCACTTCTTTGGTGATGTGGTTTAGAGTACTGAATATTTCTTTAATCGTTTCAATTTACACGATCTTGTCTCTAAATACTTCGACTTATTTGATTTCGGTACTGTTCATTTGAACCTGCACTATCTTCTCTTTGAGAAGTTCGACTTATTTAATCACTTCCGAATAAACGGGGACAGCAATTATTTTTTATATTATATTCTCAATAATATGGGCAGTTTTGATAAGGTAAGGCACCATAACAGGGAGTTCAACAACTTTTACAACTTCCACAAGTTTATAGATTATCTTTTCGACTTCCACTACTTTTGGGATTTCCACGATTACTTCCACGATTTTTTCTACAATTTTTTCAACTACTTGAATTTCTCTAATTATTTCTTTGGTTGGAACTATTTTCTCTACTATAACCTGCACTTATTTCACTGATTCATTTACAGGTATATGCTCGGAAGGAACATTTTTCACAACTTCTCTCGCAACGATCTTCTCTTGAATAGTTTCGACCTCGACCAGCTTCGTGAGCTCGACCGTGATTGGCACTATTTTCTCTATTATCTGTGGGATCTGGACAAGTTTTTCCACAATTCTATCCACAAGCACTGCTTTTTCAATTATCCTTTCCACTTATATTGGCACCTCGACCTTAACAATTTGAGTCTTGACAATTTCCACAATCTTCTCAACCTCTACAACGTTATTAACAATTTTGTCGATAAAAATCTCTTTTGCTATGTTGGATTTGATCTCCACCACTTTTTATTGTAAAACCGACACTTATTTTATACGATCAACCACAGTTTCCAGGGGAACTATCTTCTCTATCGTTCTGTCAACTATTTTTTCTGTTTCGATGATTACAGGTGTTGGCACTTTGACCTCAACTACTTATGTGTTAAAAATTGGAACCTCTTTTATAACTTGGATCTCTTGAATCACATGTACTTCCCGAATCCTTTCTACGATTTTTTAAATTATTTTTGGGACTTCTACTATTCTTTACACGATTCTCGGCACGACGATTATTTTCTCGACTATTCTTTCGACTTCAACGACCTTTGGTATTTCTACCATCTTTTCAATGATTTTTTCGATATTTACTTTGACTTCCTTGATTCTCTCGATCACTCTGGGTACCTATACTATTTTCTCCTGAGTGAGGTAGACGACTTCAGTCTTGATTGAGTGCTGAACAATAAATTTCTCTACTTCCACCCACTTGACTTCTGTCACAAACCTTTCAACGATTCTGTCCACATACACTAGACTTGGCTTGATAACTTATTGGATGACAATTTATGTCCGAACCTATGGCACGACGAGGAGTTTCTCCTGAATTATCGGCACTTACACTCGTTTTTCGACTATCTTCTAGACCTATTTGATCAGAGTAACTACTTTAGTTTCAATTTTCTCGATTTCTCTGATCTCGAATACTGGGACAAGCTTTTAAACAATCACTTCAACTACTTGGATTTTAATGACTTCTTGAACCAAAGGAATAATCTTTTAGATGATTCGAGGTACTTCCACAACCCTTTCTACGATATTATCGACTAAAACAACCTTTTATATGAACCTATCCACGACCTGAATTATGACGTTAGGCTCGACAGTATGGTTGTTTACCATCCTATACTCGGGAACCTTGATGATTTTCTCTACCACCTTTTCAACTTCGATGATCTGCGTAACCGTCACAGTGTTCTCCACTATTTTTTCGACATAAATTGGCACCTCCACTATTTTCTCTTTGATCACCTCAACAGTCACAATCTTTTATTGGATCGTTGGCACTTCTTGCGGTTGATTTATGAAATGGTTCTCAATTTTATCAACAGTCACAACTTCTGTGTTAGTAACAATTCTTTCAACTATCTTTTACACTTCGACTATCTTTGGCACTTCGATAATTCTCTCAACAATTTTTTCGACGACTCTCGGCACTTCCACTATCCTTTCAACAATCTTCTCCACCTCCACGATTTTCTCGATTATATTATCGACATATTTGATTATCTCAACAGGAACATGAACTATCTTTTCAACTTCCTGAATCTTTGTAACTTCTACAATTTTCTCAACGATGCGTTCGATCGGAACTACCTGCGGCACTTAAACGATTCTTTAGACAATTTTCTCAACAATTTTCTAGACTTCCACAATTTTCGGTACCACTCTGAATATCTTCAGCACTTCATCTACATCCGGAATCCCCATAATTTCCTGCCTGATCATCTCCGTTACTGATTCATCAAGCAACAAAGAAACTCCAGTTTTCTACTTCATTTTAGCAAGTTATTCGAGTAAAATTTTAATCATGACCCTCAAGTGATATTCCAACCTCTTCTCCTTGTTTTTTTGATAGGAGTATACATTTTCGACTTTTACCACATGCGGAACATATTTTACAATCTGAACAAGTCGGTCTAGCTCGTTAACCTCCATAATATCAGTGAGCTCTTGATTAACATATTAGAAGAGTCTCGAGTCAATTTCATCCATCAGTTGGGGATACTTTTCCAGAGTTTTTTTTGTGAAAGCAGCTAAGGTCATGATTAGTTCTTTGGTTCGTGCGTCTTGGACTGGCACTTGGATCTATTTCGGGCTCTCGATCTGAACTATGTCCTTGATAACTTTTACTTCAATGTTCTCTTGGCGAAGAATATCCGTAACTCTCGAGTCCATACTTATGTCTTCTCTTGGATATTTCTCACTGAGGGATCTGAGTTGTTGAGACCAGATACTTGCGGCAGCTTAGAACTTCTCTTTTAATTTCGGCAGCAGAACAGAATCATAGGGAGCACCTTTGCTTAGCGTTCTGGTCAACTCAGCTTCATTTCCAGAGACTTGTCGGAGTCTCTCCTCCAAATTTCTTACCTTCGACTAGAGGGAGGCGATCTTTGTCTATTTCTAAAGTAAGAGGGCTGAATAGTCCATAGTTCTATTATCCGAGCCAAAAAGGATAGGCTGATTTCTTAAGAGACCTTGGAGTTCTGATTCCAAGAGAAGCAACCTCTTTTCGAAATCTTCAGGTGATCGAAGAGTAAGGCCTTGAGTAGTGGCCTTATAAAAATCTTGTTTCATATCAAGAACTGAGCTTTTAAGCTGGTTGATAGCTGACTCATCACCTGATCTATTTAAGGGAAATTGGCTGAAATTTTTCAACGAGGCCAAAGAAGGGGAGGCAAGTTCTGAAGATGTAGAATAAGCAGGGATGATTCGGTTCAGGGGTAAAGGATACCTTGATTTATTATCCATTCGTAATATTTATGAACAAAAAAAATATTTGTAAAACTAGCTGAGTCAAATATATAGAAAAGAATGGATTTTTCAATAAACAATGATATCCTTTTTAAAAAACTGGACTAATCATTTAAAATTATAGTTGATATAAAAGCAAATATAAAGTTTTATTTTTCCATTTAGCTTGATCTGAGCCTAATTTCAACTCTCTTTAAAAACAAATATTTAATTATTATTATTCCTTCTTGTAAAGATATTATTGTTTACTGATTTTTCATACCTTTTTGTTTCATCGAAAGGTATTGGCATTCTACTTTGACCAGCTTGACCTCTTGTCCCTCTTCTTTATAGGCTCTTGTAGAATAACAAAATTATAATATTTTAAAGGCGACAATTTTTCTGACAAAAATGGGTTTCTCTCTTCAACACCTATGATACTATAATATATTTCGGTTTGGATATGTATTTTATTTTAGTGTTTTGATTTATCCCTATCTTAGCACATTTTATTATTTATTATGTTAAATTGATTTTTCTCGTTATCAAATTATAGCGGATTCCAAAGAAATTAGCATAACTACTTCTATCTATTTTATAATCTTTCAGACTGTTGATGGGCATTTCGTTGCCGAGATCTCGATATTTCAGTTTACATAGTCGCAGTTCAGTTACCTTTTCCCATTTTTAAATGTGTTGTAGTTTTATAAATTTTAACCAACTTAAATATGCCAAAATTCCTGAAATTAGAAAGGCTAGGCTATTATTAAAATAATAAAACAAAGTTAATATTCAAAGGAATTTTTGTTATAATAATTAGGCTAGAATAATCCCAAAAGTAATCTTTTTTATATTGTATATTAATGAACATCTTTAGGATATCCAGGTTTCCCATTTTCAATAGCCCAGCAAGTCGTATTGTTTATAAATTATGTACCAACGATAACCCAATGAGACGCGAAAAAGAAGCCAAATTAGCTGAGATACTGCAAAACGCCCTGCAAGCATCCTATATTTCGGTTAAAGACACCACGGTCGGGAGCAGCCAATGTATTGCGTTACATTTAACAAAATTGAATATATGCATTATCGATTTCCATACGATAATTATGTTTTAGGTGGCCAAATGTATAAATTTGTTGTGGAGTCTCCGATGTTTGTTAATAAGTCGAAGGTAGAGCAACATCAAATGGTTACTTCTGCTTTGGGAGAAGAAATAAAAAGTATCCACGGCTTCAATCTTAAAACCAGACCCCCACACCTCGATCCTTCCGAATCTGATAAACCAAAAACCCCATGACATACTATGAGTTGGAATGCAGAATCATTAAAACTTGAATTAATACTTTTTTTTACTAATTGTTTTTTTTTTTATCCAGATGATAGCGAAATTTTATTTTAACAAATTCAAGATGAGATAAGACATTGTAGACGAGGTATAACAAATATGATGTATAACAAATATGCTTTATGTTTAGGGATAAAAGTCTAGATATATTTGTCGGAAATATATTATATCTATATATCCATACATGGGTTTTGGGTTTTTCTTTCTCATAATTATGTAAATCCAGTGAAATATAAATGATCTGAAATATTTAAAATAGCATTATAAATATTTTTTTAGCCACATTTTATTCAGGACTTTTATTTATATATCCATACAAATTTTTTTAATATAAATGAATAATTAATTAGTAAATAAAACAATAAAATCATAAATAAAAAATTTAAATTCACCTAAATTTATCCCATTCTTAGCCTGTGTGTGTGTATTTTTTTAGCTTAGATACTGAAAACAGTTAAATAAAAAATTAACGAAAATATTGGAGGATAATAAAGGGTCATTTTTATGCTTGGGAAACCTTCTGTTTAAATTGTGCTTCCTCCTCTTGAGCAAGAACCTTATCTTTCTTCCAATAGTCTGCACCTTTTTCTCTTACCTAATACGAATTCTGTTGCTTTCTCAGCCTCTCCTCTCCATCTTGAGGATATCCAGCAGATTACAGCATTCACCACGCTGAGTTCCCGCGATAAACTTCACATTTTCACATTTTCAAGCGCTACTTAACTAGAAAGTTATCGATTTCACTTGGAACATCAGCAACGGGTATTGAAAGATTAAATCATCAGACAAGCATCTACTGTATTCTATATTATTGGAAATTGTGACAAGACGAGCCAGCTGCTTTTGCTTAATCGGGTATCTAAAAATAGTTTGACCAAAGAGATCTTAAGCAGACTGTTTTCCTCTGGAATTCAAAGGGTTGACGTCACTATCGAAATGCTTTCTACTTCTGGCGATGATGTACGGCCTCAGATATCGAAGGCCAATGTCCACACCTACCACGAATTCCTGCAGCTCGCAAAATCCTTCATGGAATCAGTAAAACAAAAAACTCTCTAACAGAGTAACATTATCATGACATTTTTGTATGAGTTGAATGGTGAAGCAAAGAGCATGAGAGTGGTGAGGATGCCCTCCAACCTCAAATCATAAGAGGTCAGGGATATTCTAATCAATAACCCTCAAAACCCTCTCCTTAATAAAATCAATATCGAGGGGAGTAGATGCTTTTTTTATTTCTGTCCGGATGTGCTCCAAAAATCCTCAGGAGTATTACTTCGCATATTCCAGTAATATTTTTTAATTTCCCAATCCCTGGAGGAAAAGCCCAATATCCGCAGTAGTAAACCTAGCAATAAAAATAAAAGTTTAAATAAAATTTCCACAAATTTTATTTAACCAAACAGTAACAATTATAATTATTAAGGGGAAAAATTCAGCCAGAATAGCCCGAATCGTCAGATGACTAACAATAACGGGAAGTCCCTTAAAAACATCAGTAGCCACCAAAACGGCAATGCGAGTGAGGTCCGCCTTAGCCAAGAGGTGACAGTACCCACTCCGAAAAGCTCCAACAGATATAATCGAACGACCAGCAATATAACACAAAGTCCGAACAATAACAGTCCAAACACACAGCAACGCTCCGACACCCAGTCATATCTCTCCAAAGCCAACTCCAGCCATCAATAAAAACAAAATCAGATTATCTCAATGAACATGATGTCGAATGCCAATGATACACCATATACTAAAGATGATTTTACCTCCCCATCAGCCAATTCATTATTCGATAAGAACGAACTTTACAAGTCAAAGCCAGCCTACAAAAATGAACCCCTCTTTTCTCCGCTTCGAAGAGCATAGACCGAGAATAGACCTGGTCAGAACACAACTGGAGCGATAAAGTAAAAATAGGGATCTGAGTCTCGAAGGCAAATGGTGGAGGTGATATTTGAATAAAAAAATAAGCGAATAGATTAACTCGCGAGCGCCGTCTGGGAAAAAGACAAAACACTGGAAAAACTAAAAAAGCAAGTCAATAAACTTAAAGGTGACTCAGAGGAACTGGAGACAGAGCTCGAACGAGCGCAAAGAAACTATGAGGCAGCTAAACTCTCCCTCGTTGAAGAGGAGATAGCTTCGAACGATCTTAAAAAGAAGAACGAGTAGCTCCTCACTCGAGAGTTTCTATTTCAATCCGAAATTGCGGAACTCAAAGCACAGCTCAGGAATCTGAAGCCAGAGCAGGAGTCGAGTGAAGTTCTGAAGAAGCTGACCTAGAAAAATGCCAAGCAAAAGCAGGAGATTGATTTGCTAAACAAAGTAGTGGCTGACAAGGATCTACAGATCGAGACTATCAAGGTTGGGGTCCTGAGTGCCGCGAGGGAGGCCGACGCTCAAAATACTCAAAAGGTCCAGCAACATGTATACCAAGATGCGTTGCGGAAAGAGTACGAGCAAAAGACTCAGAGTATTGAATCGAAGTACGAAGTTCTGTACAAAAAATATAAGGTTCTGGTAGATAAAAATGCTTCTTTGGAAGAACACAATACCTTTTTGCAAGAAGAATGTCGAAAGAAGGGGGCTGGAATAGGTGAAACAAACAGCTCTTCTGTTGGTTCCTCCAAGTATAAAATAATTAATCTTCCGAACTTTGCTTGATGTTTGAATAAATATTGGTCCATATTTATTTAGGCACCCATCATCTTATTATATTTTTTTTTTATATTCATTTATGGAGTGTAAATATTAAAAAAAAATCAAATTGCGAGCGGACTTTACAGAAAAAGTGGCAAAAATAATTTTAGTGGCTTAAAGAGAAGTAAATTTATTCGAAAAATACCTAATTATGCTATCTAATTTTAAATAAAGTTAAAATATTTACTATTTATATAAGCATAATAAAAACCAAGAACTTCATGCATTAGTAAAAAGACTATCGGTTACTGGCCGAACAAAGCAGTCCTGTGACCCCCATCGAGTACGATTACTCCCAAGATCCCTCCATGCAAAATGATCTACCCCCAGTCTGTTTTCTCAAGATGTTTCGCTTTGCGGACAAGTGGGACTATCTGCTTCTTACCATCGGTCTGGCCTTCGCAGCCATGAATGGAGTCTCTTTGATGTTCTACGCCAACCCATTTGGGCAGCTGACTGACAGCTTTGCTCCAAATGTCGACAAGCAAACAATTGTCGACCACACCAAAGAAGCCATGTATGGATTTCTGAAGAACAGTGTACTCGTATTCTTCGCCAGTTGGCTTATGTCTGCCACATGGACCATCTCCAGCGAGAGGCAGTCCATCCGCTGTCGTAAAGAGTATCTAGCTGCGCTGCTCAGACAAGAGCCAGCTTGGCACGATCGCAAACGATCAACGGAACTTGCAGAAAGAATGTATACTGAGACCAATCAACTCCAGACGGCAATTGGTAATAAAATTTCCAGTTTTCTCATGTCAACGAGCATGGTTGTAGGGGGTGTGATCATCGCCTTGCTCCGTGGCTGGAAAATGGGTTTAGTTCTTTTGGCTTTTGTCCCAGTAATGCTCATATGCGGGGCCATCAGCAACCGCGTCAGTAAAAAAGCAGATGCTAAGACTAACGCCATTGCGACTCGTCTCGCTGGTGATGGTCTCGAAGTGCTCGAAAATATCAGAACGGTCAAAACCCTAAGCGGCGAGGAGTATTAGCTCAACCGTTACGATAGAGTCCTCGAGTTGTTAGCCAACGAAAGCTCGAAGTATGGTTGGATTAAGAGCTTCATTAGCTCCCTCTGTTATTTCTGCGTGATCATGAACTACACACTTGGCTTTTGGTACGGCTCAGTGCTGGTTTCAAGGCAACAATATAACGAAAGCACAAAAGATATTTACTCAGTTGCTGATGTAATAGTTATATTTTTCACGATCTACACTTCCAACCTTAACCTCGGACAGATTCCGGATTGTCTCACTGCATTCTAAGTGGGGGCGAAAGCTTTAGCCAAGATGAGTGCTGTCATCGATCGGACTCCATTGATCCAATCTGGAGAACTCCAGATGCCCATCTTGGATCAGATAACCTTTCAGAATGTTACGTTTCGATATGACCAGCCGCTTTTTGAGATGCTAAATTTGACAATAAGTAGGGGAAAGACGGCTTTTGTTGGAGAAAGCGGCAGTGGAAAAAGCACAATTGTAAATCTGCTTATGCGGTTTTACGATCCAATTAGTGGTCAAGTTTTATTCAATGGCTCTAGCCTGCGAGATTTCGGACTCAGTGATCTCAGAAACACAATAGGCTATGTCGGTCAATAACCTGTGCTTATGGGAAAGACAATTCGATAAGCACTTGTCGCCAATGATAAAGATGATACTGCGATAACAAGGGCATTGAAAATGGCAGAAGCATGGACCTTTGTGCAGGATATAGGTATCGACAACGAATATGGAATGCTTAGTGGAGGTCAGAAACAAAGAATTGCAATTGCCAGGTCTATTCTCAAGAATCCTCAGATCTTGATCCTCGACGAGGCCACTTCGGCTTTGGATCGCCGCAACGAAAAATAGATTCAAAACACGCTCAACAACCTCCAAATACCTTTCATGATTATGGTAGCCCACAAAATCTAAACTGTCGAAAAGGCTGATCACATCTATGTCTTAGATAAAGGCCATATTGTTGAATAAGGGAGTTATAAGGACTTGATTTCCCGGAAAGGAAAATTTTATGAGTTAGCAACAAAGCAAAAGACGCACGCAAATGAAGATACCGGCTTGGTCGTTGTTGACCAATCTTAGCCTCTACTCCGCAAGAAGCTATCCAAAGAAGAAATCTAAGTTTTAGCCGCTAAGGAACAAAAAAATGAGGAAGAGGTGACACCAAAGTAGTTCCAGTGGCGATATATCTGGAACATGTTCCGTATCAATAAGTCAAAAGGCCCTTATTTGGTAATCGGAGTCATCTGTACAATCTATATTGGCTGCATTTTCCCGCTTTTCTCTTTCTTTATTTCACGACTGATTGTGGTGCTCTCGGGAGTCAAGTACGCTCCTGTGTCAGAACGCGAAAGCTACATTCATCAATCCCAGCAACTCTCCTTAAACTTGTTTATCGTCAGTCTGGTAGGCTACTTTGCTTGCGCTTTCAGGGGAGTCGCCTTTACGATTGCCCAGGAGAGACTAACCTACCTCATGAAGCGCCAAGTATTCTAGAAACTCCTGCGAATGAAGATCTCCTTTTTCGACAAGAAAGGAACAGCCTATTGCTCAACAATACTGTCCGACGTCAAAGAAGCAAACCGGCTCGGCAGCACTTTAATGTGGGATATATTCGAAAACTCTGCAGCCTTGATCTGTGGCCTTACCATTGCCTTCGTTTCCTGCTGGCAAATGACCCTCATCGCCCTCGGCGTGTTCCCAGTGTTGTTGATCGCCGGCAAGATGCAGTCCCACTTTCTGGGAGGCTTCTCAAGCGATACGGACTCCGCACACAAAAAAGCCCACGAAAAAGTGGTCCAGGCTCTTCTAAACTACAAGACTGTGCTAGGATTTAATCTCCAAGAAAAGTTAACTCGTGAGTACGATGAGCTCCTCGAAATTCCGATGAATTTGGCAGTCAGACGAGGCAACATTGCAGGAATAAGCTTCGGAATTGCGCAAGCTTTAATCTCATGCATCTTCGCTCTTATCTTCTTTGTGGGAGCCCTGCTAATCAGAGACAAGGGCATCACCGTACTGGCCGTCTACACCTCGATCTATGCCATCATGTTTTCAGCCATTTCTGCGGGAGGAAACTTGAATTTCGTGTCTTCTATCATAGACTCGAAGACAAAGCTCGTCAACGTCATGCGGGTACTCGAAGATTAAGAGAACCAGGAACTAACCAATTAAATTAATGGAATAAAAAATATGAAGCTGACAGGAGCCGTCGAGTTAAGGAACGTGACGTTCAAATATCCGATGCGTGACGTTCCCGTCTTCCAAAATTTGAGTCTAAAGATTGAGGCAGGCACAAAAGTCGCATTAGTTGGGACCTCCGGCTGTGGAAAGTCTACAGTTCTCGCATTATTGCTTAATCTCTATACTCCTGAATCTGGATCAGCCATAATTGACTAGAGAAAAGTAACTGATTACGACCTTCGAGACCTGCGAAGCAGAATCGGCGTCGTAAGCCAATAGCCTGTACTCTTCAACAGGACTGTCTACGAAAATATAAAATACAATCAGGCACACGTACACTATGACGAAGTAGAAAAGGCGGCCGAACAGTCAAATGCGTTCAAATTCATCCAATAGGGAAACTTTGGAATCTAAGACGGCACTAAACAGAAAGGCAAGAATGAAGTTGAACCTTCTAAAGATGCACAATAATAAACTTTATTGTAAGAACATCTGGATGGTAAAATGGATGATGATATCCGAGTACAAGGATTTCTACGAAGAGTAGGGGTGAAAGGAGGTTTCTTGTCAGGGGGACAGAAGCAAAGAATCGCAATCGCCAGGACCCTTGTCCAGAAGCCCCAACTGATGCTGTTGGACGAGGCTACTTCTGCATTGGACACGGCCAATGAAGAAATCGTGCAGCAGGCGTTGGAAACAATATCGGGGGTGACTCAGATAATCGTGGCCCATCGACTGTCAACAATTAAGAATTGCGACAAGATTTTTATGTTTGACAAAGGAAAAATTGTCGAGGAAGGGAAATTTGTGTAGTTGCTTGAGAGGAAGGGGTACTTCTATAAACTTGCACAAGGAAATTCAATTGTTTGACAGTTTATAATATTTATTTATCTGATATGAGTTTACCGTTCGATTGCTATTATAAATATTTTAATAAATACTATTTTTTATAAATCATATGTGATATATAGATGGATCTGGAAACATAATAAATGTATCAAGTCTAAAATTAACATTACCACTCATTTTTAGAGGCAATACGGCTTGGAAAATACATTAGATTCCCTTCACTGGATTTCTATTCTTTTTATTTTTAAGCTGGAATTTATTATAGTTCTCTATTTTTTTATTTCCTTTTCAAGTATTATTAATTATATTTTTCCTTGTGATACCCACTAAATAAATCATGAGCAATAAAAGGGCAGAGGTTACAAAAAATGAAACCATCCACCAGTTGGACAAAAAGTAACATCAGCACTCACATCCAAAACCCCAATTACATCCGAATCTTGGGTCCGAAACCAAGAAATTAAAAAACTCCTTCTAAGCCATTCCCAGCGAAAGGGACTCCTTCAACCAGTAAGAAGAGTAATAGTCAGAGTATGAGTAGGATTAATAAGTGGTTGACTTGAAACCAAAAAAAGTCGATATTCACGACTCGCCAACGAAGCAAGCATCTGAGGCTAAAACCCAGAAGCACCCCATTGATGAAAATTAAAAGGATTTTATCAATAATACATCTCCTAACAAAAACATAATGAATACCAAAGTGAATCCCGGATCACTGAAGCAGGATCCCATTCAACAATCAAAAGTGCTCATGTCTCCTCCATCTTAAAGAGTGAACAAGACCAACCCACGGCATAATATGTAAAACATAAGCAACGCTCAGAAGAAAGCAGCTCCAGACAGCGAGAATTAAGTGCTGAAAAAAATATCCAAATAGAAATCCGCCATTTCAAATAATATAAAAGACATGCTGAAAGCCTATTCACAGATCAACGACAATGAGTTTATGTTTGTGCACCACAACCCGACAAAGGAGAAATAAATCAAGAACTTTCTATCCAGGTTGCAAAAGTAAAAGAAAGAAAGACAAGAAAAGCTAAGAGCGAAAGAAGCACATGTAAGTCTCGAGTTATCAAGTCCTTCCAAAATTTAAGAAAATGACTTGATCAATAAACGGAAGTCTAGTCTTGAAGAAAGGCTCAAGAATAGACCCTCCGAAATCGAACAAACAAACCAAAAAAGAGAGAAGGAGAGGCAGGAGTTTAAAGCCTTCTATAAATAGTACCAACGCAGAAAACCCCTTTTTAAAGTGGGCGAGGAAAAAGACAAAGAGCTATGGGAAAAGCGGGAAAAGGAAATCGAGGAGAAGCTTCGTATCCAATCTGAGCGCTACAAGCCCATCGACCAATAGCATATCTATGATCACATGTTGAAACATGAGGAACAACTCAGGGAGCTGGAAAGTAAGAAACTTTTTGAGAGAGAAAAGCATTTTTAGAAAATTGAGGAATAGAATGACAAACTAAATTATTACAGAGGAAGAGCCCATGAACTGCTGGAGCGATAACGAATGGAGCGGTAGGAAAAGGGCGACCAGGCTTCGAAGAAGGTGTAAAAAATGAAGCACTATGAGAGGCTGGTGAGGGAGCATTACCTGCCCAAGCTATAGCCGAAAGGTCCCCCATAAGAACTCGATGATGCTGATTCGGAAATCGCGTTGACTTATCGTAAAGTAAAGCGGATCAGATATATGAAAGGTGTCAATTACGGAGAAGTGGCTGAAAGGCTTCCTTTAGAGAAATCAAAACAGTAAATCAATAATATTGGGCACCAGTACTTGGCCGAGGTAAGAATGATGCCCAAAAATCGAAGAAAGTCGAATACAGTCCCTTTATCCACTTCTGTGAGTAGTCCTCGAAAGGAACGAGTGCCACGCCTCTCAAAATCTATCAACCCGCTATACAAAGAGCCAGATCTCTTCAAGCTCCCTGAGAAAGCTTCTTACGACGAGATTCAGACTGCTTTGGTCAAACTGAAGAATGTTGATGAACGGGTGGCTCGGAAAGAGAAGGTTCTAAGAAACGAACATCTGCCCAACATGCTGGCTTATCATGATAAGAGGAAAGACATTAACAATGACCTTGTCAAAGCAATCGAACAAAAACTCAATTTATTATCTCAGCTGTGATATTTTTTCGTTGAAAAATAAAAAACTAGCAAATATTTCGTAGATTAACAAATGATGTGAATCTAGATTCGTTAGTGTGGAAATGACTGTTTCTTGGTATTCTTTTTATGAATATTTTTTTTTTTAAATGTATAATCATAAAGCTTAAGAAAGGAAAGAATAAAATTATTTATATTTTTATTACATAAATATAAATTAAGTTTTTCGGAATAAAAATATTATTATATGAAATCTCATTCAGGAGCATAATTAATTCTTCCGTTCCAAGGTACTCGCTCTAAATAACTCTATGGACAAAACATCAAGTTGCCAGCCAAAGTAAAAATGTATATCAAAACAAATAACAACAAATCATAAACCCAATCTCCTATTATTATTTTATTATCTGCATTACGATATATAATATTTTTTCCAAATTACTAGATTACCAAATCGGAACGAAAATCGACTGAAGAGATAGTCGTCTCTGAACATAAAATTAACAACAACCCCATCAATAACGTAATGATGGTCGCAACCCCTGGAGGCATCAGCCGCAGAGGCGCCAGCTATTACCATAGGAAAATATCGAGTAACCAAAAAACACAACCCAAATATCAATAAAAACAATAATAATACAACGCAATAGAGGACTTCTCCAAATAATCATCCTTGCCGAGACCAAGAATAGCTCATCCGACGAGTCAGATCCTCCTGAAATAGAAATCTGTCCTGTTGCCGATTAAAGTCCTCAAATCTTCGAGTGTCGAATCCGATGAATTACAAAGTTCTTCGAACGCGTTGAAAGATGATTAGACAATGGATGTTGAATAGATTCATTTTGTAATGGTGAAAATGCAACAAAAGTGTAAACGCCTCAGAAATCTGTGAGTTGCAAATAATGCAGGAGTTTGTTCTAGTATTTTATTTTTTAATGAGAAACATAATAATTTTTAATGACTATTATTTAATTAATTTATATATATATATATATATTATCTTTTTTTGATTTTATAGAACTTTTGTATAACCTTTGAAATGATAACAATTGGATATATTTTTTATTAAATATAGAATGATATGTATATATATTTTTTCAAATTTTATTTTAATAATTTGTCTTATTTAAAAAGTATGCATATAATTTTAAAAACATGGTTTATTTAATATTTTTTATGTCAATACTTTTGTTAAGTCTAGACAATACATAAACTTCAAATAGCTTATTTGACTCCCTAAATTTGACTTGTTAATTTATCGAAGATATTTAAACAATCCTCACTTTCAGTGGCTATGATGCATTTTATGTTATTTCTCCATGGTTTTTTCGATAAACATATTTTATTAATTTTTATTTTGTTTTTTTTTGTGTAAGATATATTTATTTACAATTTTAAAAAAAAATCAGACCCAATTGGGAGTGAAACTAATTTTCTCATTTATTGCTAAGAAATATTAGGGGTTGGGTTAAAGAACACGATCAAGTGAATCAAATACTGGAGTCGGAATAACAGAAGAGAATGTATGAGACGTTGTATGAATGTGAATGAAGCAAGAAATGTATGCCAAGACTGAGTTGTTTGGCGGTCCATCCTCTCTGACTACCCCGGTGGTGAAACGACTTGATTAGTTGATACTTACAAAAAAAGAAGTTTGTAATATTTCTATTTTTGATACTGACAAAAGGGGAAGTTTGTAATGTTTCTATTTTTGATCCTGATAAAAGGGGAAGTTTGTAATATTTCTATTTTTGATACTGACAGAGGGGAAGTTTGTAATATTTCTATTTTTGATACTGACAAAAGGGGAAGTTTGTAATATTTCTATTTTTGATACTGACAAAAGGGGAAGTTTGTAATATTTCTCTTTTTGATACTGACAAAAACAATTATTGCACCCTACGATCTTATGGTCTAACTCGTTTAATAAATAAAAGAAGAGACATTGAAGTTTCAAAATATTTAAATACGAAATAGATCTAGTCGAATTAAATGACAAGGTGATATGTATGGACGTGAAATCGGATATCTTAAAAAAAACGTTTGGAAAAGAAACCCTTCTAAGTGTAAAAATTGTTAATTAATTCTTAGTTAATTCTGTCTTTTATAAGGGCCAATGTCATTTCTTCCATGTTGGTTTTTTTTTTCAATTTCGTTTAGAATTTCTTCGTTCGATTTATTCATATTTTCAATGTTTCTTGCTGTTTTTTCTTTTCAAATTAAACATACAAATACACACAATCTAACATTAAAGTAGACACGGATTGGGGGCGCTGCGATCGTTAAAAATATTTTAAATGGCAACACAAAGATGGCTCGTAGGAAAATCCAAATAAGTTTTAAAAAACATATTGCTCCAAGTGTATACATATTTTACTTTAACCACACCCGTGCTTAGATATTAATGGTACTTTTCGAAAGGAGATGATTCTACATCCATATTCTAAGATAATTTTATGTTTAGACTTTTATTATTTATCGGTTTCCAAGAAACATGTAAAGGCGACTTTTTTTATTTCTGATATTTGAAATGTTGAAATAAACATGTATTAGATATTAGATAAATAAAATAAAAAAACGAAATCAAATTCACAGATCAAAATATTAATTTTTTTTAAAATATTATGATTATTTGCGTTGTTCCTCTAAAACAAACTGTCAAACGTGAATATGTGAAAACATTCGAATGCGAATAACAGATCTCAAAGACGAAGTGAGTAGCTTTGTGTTGCCATAATAATGACGTTTTGTAGTTTCAAGATAAGAAAATATCTACAATTAAATGGTAAGCTATAAAGTTCGACAAAAAAGTTTCCTTTTCTTACACTGGCCCTTTAAAATTATGTGAAACATGTTGATATAATCGTGATGAGAAATGTCACCATTGACTATTTTATTTGTGACAAATTAATAAAAACTGCTTTTTCGAAATTTCTGAATTATTTTTACAATCTAAAACTTCATCTTGAATCGATCGTGGTCCATTCGTTGCACATTTCCTTGCTGTGCAACACAACATTCTCTTCGGTAGTTATTTTGCATAAATTTGATATATGGCCATACCGCTGATAGCTCCATTGTAACCTCTTCATCTTTCTCATAAACGACGCATGTGCAAGAGATGCTATGATTAACGTAGCTTATAACGGTGCTATAGCGGCAGGGCAGTTGTTAAGGGTTGGATTCCCACACAGCTTAAAAAAACATTAACTTGGTTTTTTTTAATTGTAATATATGGGCCCACAACACATGAATTTGTTTTAAGTCACTTCAATTTAATATAATGATCGACCGGTTTCGG
>JAHDVE020000888.1:0-44540 GCA_022606495.2 Halesus radiatus
AAAAAAAACTTTATGTGGGAAAACCTTATATATGTGTACTGCAATTGAGTCATTTTTCAAATTTAGTCTTCAAAGGACCGAAAAAAATCATACTTAAGTGAGTTTCACTGTAATTTTAAACTCATTTGCAAAGTTAAATCCTTTTTCTTTCTTTATAATTACAGGCCATGCTGATCTTTGCTACGCTCTGCTCAGGGACATGAAGGCAGTCACGGATAAAACGCCAATTCTTACTACGGTTCACGATTATCAAGTGAGTCAATCCTCAGATTTATCCATTTCTTTAATTTACGCAAGTATCCTTCAGTGCAGTAGTACCTCCTGTGGCGTGCATTGCTCTATGATCAAAGGTAGACTGTGTAGTGAAAATGCCTATTTTTTTTATCATCTTCCATCGATTGTTGTGGCCAACTGAATAAATGAGAAGTTCACAGAAAAATAATTTAAATAATAAAAATTGTCGCATTTTACAATGTATCAACCATTTTGTTCTTATAGTTCTTTTTTATTATGGTGGGCACAGCTTTTCAGACTTTATGAACTGCACGCCACACCGAGTAACTCTTCATCCAATCGGCACTTCCTTAATAGTGTATTTTTAGAAGGTTTTTTTTTAATCTAGTTTAACCTTTAACATTGTAAATCTATATATTGCAGTTCATTCCAAGAATTAGGGCCCTTAATCTAATCTTTGAAATGAAGTTCGATCAACTAAACTTGCTCCTTGCAGTAGGTCAAGAAAGTGTAGGAATTTGATAAAATGTAACAAAAAAAAGTTATTACTATTTTAACCCGTAGAGTCCTTTTGGGATATATTTCTCACGGACTCATAAAAGTCATGTTCTCATTTTGTACTCTAGTGAGGAATATGATTTAAAGTGTGTTAGAAGGGGAAAAAAACACGCTTTTTATTGCCATTTAAAAGTTTATCTAAGAAAAATTATCATTTTTTCTCAAAAAGACTCGAAGGGTTAACACCGATTTTAGAACAAATATGGGAGATTTAAACGAGGTTTTGATTGACTCCCGAATATGACAGTTTGATAATGAAAATGAAAAATGACATCTCAATTTTTCATAGAATTTTTTTCTTCTGAAAGTGCGCGTTTCTTCCACATAGTTTTTTTTATTTTATTTTGATGTAACACCTTATAAATAGCTTCATTGATATGTACATTTCCAAAATGCAAAAAAAAATCATGCAATTATTTCGCTACATAAGTGTTAAAAAATAAGTTTGAAAATTAAGTTTTCTTATAACATGATGTAGAATCATCTCCCGTCCAAAAGTCCCATTAATTTCTGAAAACGCTTTGATGTTGATGTGGAAAATATTCAATTGGACCAGTTTTTTTTAAAGTTACATTCTTTTTCCTTTGAACCATCCTGATGTTGCCATGCAAAACAATTTAAGCGATCACAGATCATTTCTTTCTACACTTTCTTGACGAACTTTATATCGTTTCATATATATATATAATCTGTGTAGGTATTTGAGACATTCCCATCGGACCTGTTTGCCTCGCACGACGTGCCTGTGGACGTGATAGTGACCCCCACCCAGGCCATCCCTGTGGAGCCCCAGAAGGAAAAGCCCAGCGCCATCGTGTGGGACCTCATCTCTCCCCGCATCATCAAGTACATGACCCTGGTCAACAACATGCGAGAGAAACTGATCGAGTGAGTATCTTCTAGTTTCCAAACCTTCTATTTTCTTGAAGTGCTGTCCTTGTTCTACCAGTATTCCATAAGACGATGTTTCCAAGAACTGGTATCATTGATCTCTTCGACACCGGACGAGAATGTAATAGGCGCCTGCTTCTCCTTTGGGAACCTCAATAGGGAGTGTTGATAGTTTTGTGAAGAAATGTTTTCACGTATTGAAAGTTGGCAATGAACAGATTTAGATATGGTAACTATTTCTCATATTTTTTTCTATTTGTAGAGCTGGTGAGACGTGCGAACTAAAGAAAGAAGATGAGAATGATGTCAACCGCAGGCGCAGGTACTTCCGAAGCCAAAACTATAGTGAAAGCGAACCCAACGAGGTAAACTCAATTATAATTATTGTTCCCTTTCAATTTTCAACTAAGCTCGGGTTGGTTTGCGATTCGTACATTAACTCAATTTTTTGATGATCGATTTCCTTTGAAAACTGACAAATAAATCACAACACTGTGGACACCATCTATCACAATCCAAACAAGTTCACTTTTGTGGAAAAAAAATGCAGCAAATGTCCGCATTTCTTTAGAAAAACCAAATAAAATTATCAAGCTTATACAAAATATGTCATGCCGCTACCAAGCTAATATAGTTACATATTTATTATTTTAATGGTATTTCTATTAGACTGGGGATCCAATGGAATCCGGGGACTACCATCGCAGACCTCGTGGACCCAGGAGATTCCACCGACAGAAGAGGACTACCTACGAAAAGGGTATGTTAAACTTTAACGTTTTGTTGACAATAAATCTACAAGAAATTATTACGTAATTCAATATTTTTTCTGCAATTATTTAGATATCTGTATTTATAAAACAGCATATCAATGTTAATTTGCCGCTGAAGTACACTGCCTTCTTTGCAATGCTGCTTCTGAAAAGTAAAAAAAATCTTAGATTTTTTCGCAGTCACAACGGCGGCCCTATTGGAATGGAAAAAGATCCAAAAAGATGCCGTCAAAAAACTGAAGGCTAGGGAGAATGCAAAAAAAATTCAGAAAAAATTACACACTTTGGCATTGATGACAATCCTCAAACCACACATTCAAAAACAACCGTGTGAAATCATTAATGTTATGTCGGCAATTTCTTTACAAGAAGATAGTGATGATACAAATTATGCATTAGACGTCGATATTCTACCTCCCGAACAAAATTCACTTCAATTTTTTGCAAATAATTTCATATTAGACAAACAACAGACCACAGTTAATCAGAAACTTAGTGTATGTAACGCAAGAAAGCGAAAGCGCACCCAACACCGAAACATTGAAGATGTTTGCAATAAATTTGCCAGAGTTAGCAATAAGCAAAGAGGTGTTTTGCCTTCTGGTAGTGGGCTAGATGCTCACTTTAAAAGTATGTGCGAGTCGACCAAAGTATTGCCCGACTGGTTGCAAACACAAGTCAAGATAAAATTATCTGATGCGGTGACGGCTGCCAAAATATGTTGTACTGGACTCTGTGGGGTTCGACGTTAGTCTGTTTTCTGCTCACTGATTTGTTGTACTGTGTTAGTCTTTTGTTGTCGTTTTATGAACGTACCCACCTTTTGAACTTCATTTTGAAGCATCTGTTAAAGCTTCGCTACCCTCTGTTGAAAAACTGTTGCAAAAATGACAGTCAAATATTTGTTTATTTTTATGTATTTTTTTAAAGGAAGACAAATATTCCCAGGTTATGAATTACTTGACAATATGTACATTTAGAACTGCTCCGACTTCCATTATTATAAGTGGAAAATGTTGCTTTTGAAATGATGGAGGACTTGCTGGGCTAACAGAAAATTGAACCCACGATGCCCAGGTGAGAACCTGACACTTTGGATCCAGCTCAACCGACTAACCGATCATCATTTGATTCTTTTGCATTGGAGTAAAGTGGAGCATAGAAACAATGCGTAGGTTACTTATCGTCATTATTTTAATAATTATATTTAACACTACGTCTGCTTTCAATTCAACTGTAGGACGTACTTCTCTATTCTGTGCTTTATTGTATTGTTCCAGGAGAGACGGAAGGCGGAGCAGAGAGCGGGGGAAATGTGTCTCCCGACACCACCACGGCCAGGAAGCGCAGGACTCAGGTGCGCAGGCCCAGACCACCAATCGACTTCTCCATTAAGGTAAACATTCAACCTACCATCACTCTCCTTACCCAGAGTGGTCGATATTCTCAGTATCACCCTGTAGAAACACCACCATTCAGAATATAGACGTTGCTTGAAATGACTTTAGCCGTGTTTGGTGACCAGTTCTGAATCTCAACTTTCCACTTCCCCATCTCCTTCTCTTCCCCACACCCTTCAGCCTCACAACATACCCTAATTGGGGATACCATAGTCCCACAGTATAGACAACTTATTTTGAATAATGCAAATCGTTGCATGTTTCTTAGCTTTCTAATGTCAAACTTATAAATAATCACAACTACATTATTCTTTCTTTTCTCACAAAATTGTCAATAAATAACAGCCTTCACTAGCTTACTGTAAATATATTTAAGCCTCATTAGAACATGAATGTATTAATCACCAGAAATGTACTCAGTTTTAGAATGGATAGTATTTTTTATCTAGTTTGAGTAAACAATAACCGTTCCTACTTTTGTTCATTCAATCCATCCATAAAGTCCAAGGTTTACAAGATTGACCAGATTAAGGATTTCTGGCGTGGGCAAATATCGTTCCAAGTAAATGAATACTATATTGTATATATTTACCCTTATTTTATTCCAGTTGACCAACATTAGAAAAATCATGAGAATCCGTGACCTGCGCACCGCCCTGCAGGAACGAAGCGTGAAGCCCAACCTGATAACCTGGATGGTAAAATGAATTATTTTTTTTATTTATAATGTATATTAATATTACAATGAACTTAACATTGGTTTCTATGTTACTTTACCATAATAAAGATATTATCATTTTCCATTGTGATATGAGATTCTAATAATATTGTTTTTTTCTCCAGGGTTTCAAAGGATTCTGCTACCTGCATTTCGTCAAGCCAACTCCTTCTGTAAGTACTTGATTAACTCGGACATGCCGTGTCTTCCTCAGGCGTCCCCGACTTCTACCATTCACTTTTGCATCATGTTACTTCTAGCGCTTTTTTATCCATTCTGTGTTTCCAAACCATCTAAGTGTCCTTTTCTAAATCTTCCTCTTTTACGCTTACATTCTTTCCTGATCTCCACTCTTGTAATACGGTCAAACATTGTTTTACAACGCATATGCCTCGAGGATCTTATTTCTACAGCATTCAGTCTACTTCCATCCCTTTCACCTCTAAGCCTCACTGCCACTGCCATACATCGAGGTTGATACGATTTTAAAATGACACTGCCAAAAAAGCGTAGTTGTAGAGTCCACTCTTGTTAGAATCGTGGATTTTTCCCAACCCCATGCTTATACTACCCAAAATAGTATAAGAATGACATCTTGGAGGAATTTTCTTCCAGTAGAACCTTTCTCCCATTTTCCTGTACATGTTTCCTGTACTGTGTTTTTTTTTTTTAATACACTGTATTTTGTGAAACGTATCCCCCGTATTTTGTGAAACGTATCCCCCGTGTAAAAACAATTAACTGTACTAATATTAAATTATGTTTGGTTTTCTTCCAGCAGCAGGGCGACGGAGACGTTACAATCGAGAAAACAGATGCCGCAGACACCATCCTGGAATCCCTGGCCAACCTGACACTGTACCCCTCCATTGTCCCTGAGGACACCCCCCAAGAGGCGACGCTTCCCAACAAGCTGGTGGTGCAGCTCGCCAAGCCCATGACCAGGATCGAAACGGCCGAGCAAACTGCCGTCTAACCACCACCCACACAGTGCATCAGTCATGCTGGAGACAATCGTTAAATGTTCAATGGCCACATTGGCATGCAGATAATTCCATAATTAATTATATAACGCCACTTTTCTATTAGATGAGTTTTTTTTTTTGTATTGTGATTTTCACTACTTTTATTGCCGCAATTGTTGACCTTATATATCTAATCGAATAGATTTGTTACAGTTCCGTTGAGCCGCGCTTGCAATAGCAAGTTCTACCTGATACGGGGCAACGTTTTGTGATAATGGGCTCTAGAGATAGCTACTTTAGAGCTTATTGTCTCTTGACAGTGCCGAGTTCTCCCAGTTATTGTTAAATTCTCTTTCAACCCCGACTGCTGTAAGATTTATTCTGGTATTAGTATTAACTGTGATTAATTGTGTTAAAAATAATCTACCCGATTGATAAATTGGTGTTAATGGATTTTCTGAATATAACTTGTTAAAATATCCTGTTCTTAGATTCCCCTTTTTTGTTTTTGCGTTATATGTCAATTTTATTGGGCGATGGGGAATCGTTTTTGAGTTAATGCTAACACACAGACGTTTAACATTTAACGATTGGCCAATTTGAATGTGATTTTTATATATTTTTACTACTCTTTATGGATCCACTGATTCCACGGCATAATAATGTATGTTTGCTTTCAGAAACTCACTTCTCTTACACGAACGGTCCTCCCATCTGCATGCTTGTTTTGCAAATTTGATTTATTTTATTTTCATTCGCCTCAAAAGATGCGTTTATTATATATTATTTAGTTTTCTTTGTAGAGGCAGGTCCTCTGCAAAACTCCTGTGTTTGTTCTGAAATGTGTAAATAATTCATTTATATTTTTCAGTATAAAACACTAATTGCAATGTTGTTAACTTGAACCGTTTCATTTTTAATGAATGTTTTGATGACGATGTTGCAGAACATAGTTTAACTAAGTGGGAAATAAGAAAATAAAGCTATGTGTATCTTTGAATTAGCTATTTGTTTAAAGAATGTTGGTTCAAATAATCATACTTGTGTCAGAATTGAATAATATTCGCATTACTTTTAAAGTTGACCACCGTTTGAACGCAAACAGCGTTATTTTGAAAAGATATTTTGAATTCACCTATAGTCATTTTATCTGTTGTAAAATAATCATGTAGGGACCCTTCAGAGCTCACACTATTATTAACTCTATCCTGTACTGTACCATTTAGTTTCATTATGTGATATGTCGTTGATTGAACATAGGTTTGGTTTCATTGTTAAAAGATGCATTTATGGCTGGCACCTGCTTTTTATTCTTGTAATTTGATTGTGAAACTAATGGTTCATAGTAAAGTTTGAATGTGTTCAAATATAACTTGTACAAATCTCTCTAGATTAATTGAAGTCAATTGATTTAATGTTTGCGGGGTAGAAATGTCATAAATGCATTTTACAATATTAGGTCAAGGTGTTCTTTGTTATTATATAATAATAATTGCAAATGAGGTTTGGATTGCCTTTTACTAACAATACGAACTAAAAATAATAATATTTTTAAAATGTTTTACTTTCATGTGCCATTAGGTATGCGATTGAAAAATTTTCATTTTGAATATATAAATGTATATTTTTTTATATTTACAATTCAAATTAATGTTTAGGGCCAAAGAAGTACTACATACATATTACATATAACAAAGAAACGCACAATATTTAGATATAAGTGTGATTTAAACTTTCTTTGAATATTTATTGTCAAATTCTCGGAATTTGGTTTATAATAATCGTTGTAAAATTTAAAAATATTAATTATATATTATTATCTTCTTTGATTTTAAATCTCTATGATAAATACATTATGTAAGTTTGTACTCTAGGTTATGTAATGTATTTCAAGTGATATTTAATTTTAGTTAATATTTACTTACATTTAAGATAGTATTCAAATTCAGCTTAATTAATATTACATATTTAATTTCCTATTCTTAAAAAAAAAACATGCTTTCATAATTCCTACTTTTAAAACCAACTTTCCAAAAAAAATGTTTGCATTTTAAAAGTTTTCAATGAGTATTTATTCTGTTTATTTGTCAACTCTGTGGGAACTTTAAGTTAGGATAGCTCAGAAGGTTGACTCTGTATCCTTTCTTTCCATTTCCAAGCAATTGGTAAATAAATATGTTTCGTTAGTAATTAATTCTTCCAGTGATAATCATTCAAAATTATTCCCTCCGTAGTTTTAAAACAAACAAGAAAATGAATTTTGAATCTCGCAATAAATTGACCTAATATTTTTCCCCGGTTAGCTTGGGTAAATTTAATTATTTTTTATAGTAAATTTCTTTAGAATGGCTCTTGAACTAAAATATTTGTTAATCCTTAAGCACTTTTTACACACCTTTGCGCATCGCAAGTATTTCTCTGCTTTGATAAAAATAAAAATAATAATTTGGGATTGTTATCCTTTTGCCCTTAGCCAAAATTGTAGTTTTCATGTGATACGTAAAACATTATAATTAACACATCCAAATAGTTATTGTAAGTAGATTTATTTTACGAAATATTTGAAACGCTATTTAGAAGTATTATAACTAAAATAACAAAGACTGCCTATACCTTTTCTTAATAATTATATTGTAAGTTAAAAAAAAAAAAACGTTTTCTTTGAATAATGAATTGCATACTATTTTTCTCATATTGTTTATCACTAAATACTTTATTATTTTAAGTTTTATTTTTTATTTATTACAAAGTTTATAATAAATGATTTATTATTTTAATCGATAGCCGACTAAATATATTGGTTCATTATTATTTTTGTGAGTTGTTGGCTGTAATACCGACCTTTTTCTTATTCATTAAAATACTTTTCTAAAAACCAATTTACTCTTTTATTTTCTGGTATTCCGCTAGTTTGTCCATCGCACATCCCACCTTCACACTGCTAATACACAAACTGTTACCATTGATCACAGAGTCGAAAGGTTTTTTCAGATATTTTAGAACTCCAGACCACGGGTGGCTGCCTAATTCTACAATGGGCACACTTGCTATGTATACAAGGTCAGCAGTTGTGTACTATTAAAGTATCTGCGGGCCCTGTATGGTACGAGGCTAACTTGACTCTGGCTTTGATGTGCCTGATATGGTTGCTTAAGAGGAACGGCTGCGCTGCCTGTTTCTTACATAACTTAATTTTGAATTTGAGGCCAAAATACCCATCCAGACTGAATGATATTTTTTTATAATTAAAGGTTTAGTAAATATCTAATACGGATGAGAAGTATTTTATTTATTTTTGTTTTAATTTACTATGAAAATGGTAAGTCCCTTAATCGTCTGGAAAGCAGTGACAATGAATTTAATTGTAGTTATTATTGTGATCCAGACAACAGTGATAGTGAAATAGTGACATCGCGAATCAGTCAAAAATGAAAAAAAAATTATTCATGTGTCAGTCATAATAGTGACATTTTTATAAATCTACCTGAACTCAATTACATATCGGAGTGCGATGATAATACTGACTTCATACCAACTGCATCCGATGATAATGGAATGCAACCTCCTCAAAACAATGAAGCCAACGCTAATGAGTGGAGAAATATTATTGGAAATAACATTTCTGATAGACTTCAGTTCTCTGTGAATGACGAAGTGATTTGACCGCGAGTTTCATCTGAATGTGTAGGACCTATTCAGTTTTTTTCAATTATTTTGTGCGAATATTAAGTAAGCAACATAGTCAGAAAGACCTGTAAAAACTTGTTGCCCATATCGAACAAGTAGTGGCCAGGCTAGCCGCTTCGACGCCTCGGGGAAGGGTAGGAGTTAGGTAGGGGCGCCTTGAGAAAGGCAAACGATTTTTGCTCGGAGAGGAATGGCAGGATCCAGAACAGGAGACGGCCAGAGAGCGAAGAGAATTCAAGCAGAAGATCCAGTGAAGGAGACAGGCGAAGGCGAAGTAGAGGAGTCGATCCGGTGGTGCGAAAACACAGATTTTTCAAGTTTTGTAATTTTGTTTCGTACTTCCCTGCGGTACCGTGTCGCAGATGTCCGGCTCGGCGGGTGGTTTGTCCCGCGAGTTATTTCACGGTCCGCAGGGAGCAGAAACAATCTTGAATCTACAAGATCAGAAAATCAGGTTATGTCCCCTACTTTGCACTTCGATTAAACCCTTCTCACTTCCCACAAGAATTTTATTTACAGAATTAAAAAATATTTATATCTCAAAATTGCCAGCAAAGTTGTGTGGTGAAACTTTGCCGCCGGATTATAACATAGTTTATATACATATGACAAATACATTAACACTTTATGATTCTGCGAAGACTAGTGAACAGGTTTGCAAAATTCGTTTATTAAAACCTGCCACCGTCTCCGCGAGAATCAATTACAAAGGTTTACAGTTATCAAAAATAGTTAAAATTAGAGCCCGCCTGGGAGAATTCTGAAATGGCCCGACCAATCGGGGCTCCACCTGAGACCCGAGACCGTCGCCAGGCCAGGGGTAGGATTGGCGGGGTATCGGGGAAATGTCATGTTAATGGTCAGTGGCGTCACGTCACGAAAAACGTCATTCAGTGGCGTAGAAACGAAGAAGAGAAGTGCTTACACCTGTACTTCTAAGTTTCAACTCCACGAATTTCGCTTCATCGTGCCTAGTATGACGCCACATGACCATTAATGAACAAAACATCAATAAAATTAAGTAAATAACTACGTCCGATACAATGACACTTTTGCCGAAATCCATATGGAGAAGCTGGATAGATATAACTGTAGACGAAATTTTAAGTAGTTATTCTCAATACGGGTTAATTAAAGTTTTTTAATTTATAATTTTGATCTGTTAATTTGATTTTGTTTTCTAACATCTAATACATGATTATTTCGATTCATTAAAAAATTCAGAAATACAGAAAAATCGCCTTTGCATGTAAATAAATATCTTCATTTAATAATACAAAAAGTTTAAAGATGAAAATCTCTTTTCGCAAAGCGTTAAATAATAAAAAATTTTCAATACAAAATTATCTTAGAATATGATGTAGAATCACCCCTTTCGGAAATAACCACTAATTTCACGGCCTTCATGGTCGAGGGGTAAGGCTCTCGACTACGAATCCGAAGGTCGCAAGTTCAAATCCCAGCCTGCGCAAGTAAATTTTATTTAATTAATTTATGTTTTACAATTAATTAATTTAATATTATATATGGTATATTTGCGCACGTTCCAGAGTGGAAGATACTCTCAGTATCGCCTTGGTGAAAGACCACCATTCAGAATTGAAACGTTGCTTGAAATGGCTTTTGCCATTTTGTTTGGTGACCAGATCTGAATAGACAGCTATTTCCCCACCTTCCTCTTCCCCTTCTCCTTCCCCTCCCCACTACCATCAGCCTCCCAACATTCCCCAATTGGGGATGCCATAGTCTTACTGGCTCCAGGCGGTTGGGAACAGTTGGCTCTCTTGTACAGTATTCACATAAAAATAAATTCTGAACATCATTTGGTTTTTAAAACTTACTTTTTTCCTATTTTCTTATCTTTGTTTGACAATTTAAAACTTCTTAAATGATTGCAGCACCCTCAATTTTTGTCTACTTTTAAATGTTAGATAAAGCAAAGATTTCATCACTCGAACCATGAAAAAAATATGCGTTAATAATATTATATCATTTTTTTATTTATTGTTATAAAGTTTAATTTGTAGAACCCCACTTTAATTTAAAATTTAAAAATTTTTAATAATAACTATTATTGTTTAGTTTCAAAAACAGTTTATTTATAAAAAATATTCTGCTAATTTGACAGATGTTTCGCCTTCCGAAGGCATTATCATACTGTGGTGAAACCACTTATAGACGATCTATTTGTATTATTTTAATATAGACAGTATATAAATACATCCTTTATTTTTTTAATAACATTTTTTTTGTTTTTTATTAGATAGTATTTGTTTTACATATTTTACAGATTTGTGCAATATGTTTTCCTAATGTAAGCTGCTGCTAGTGCTCGCTAATATAAAAAATTCTGTATGGTGTTAACAAATACATATTATATAAAATAAAATATATAAAACGTTTCAACTAAGGAATGTCAAGTAACAAGAATAACAATTTCCAAATTTACGAAAGTATATAAATAATTAATGTTTTACATATACAGTGAAACTCTATACTGACAATAAATATAAAGAAGATAAATAGAGAAATAAATTTCAACTAAGGAAAGATTAATATATAGAAAAATGAAATGAATAACAATTAAAAATAAAATGACACCACAAAGTGATTTTGCATTTATTGAAGAAGTAAGATTTTAATTTTGGGAGGCGGGTATGGGTACCGCCGCCCCGGGAACCATTTTTTGGATGACCAACACCTCTGCCATAGGTCACCCCAAGTGGTTCGCTACATTTAGTGACTTAGCAGGGGTGCCCAGGTTCATGGGGTTAGGTCTGTCCAGGTCTTGGCTGCGGGTGCGTTGGCCCACCTACTGTGTGGTGGGTCTGATCGGGAGAGACTGGTTGAGGAAGATCCTTTACAACTGGCTACTGTTGTCCAGGCCGCTCGATAGTACAGGGGGCCGACCCTCAGGCTTATGACTGAGGGTGGGCTGCCCCACCAGCGAGTGTAAAAACCTCGCCGCTGCTGCTGTGCCGATTTGTGACCGGAGGGGACCCAGCAGTAGCGTTTGAGGCGCAATGGGAGCCCGTCCCAGCCGGACTCTCCTGACCCATAGCCTTACACCGCAGTCGGGGGGATGGATTCATATGTCCGTCAGTCCTGGATACCCTGACCCCCAGCTTCCTACCCACCCTTTATACCTAATCCTTCCCTTTCTTTCCTTTTTCCTCTAAATTAAAAAAAAAACATGCAATCACAAAACATGAATATTAGAAATTTCAATACAACGGCGAGTAGTAGGCGTCCCCGATGCAGGCCAAAAATGTTGGTGAATTTTAACAACATTCAAGGCCTGCTCAAAAATTTAAATTCTGTCCACCATCATCTTCAATCCCAACGCCCATACCTTCTATTCCTCTCCGAAACGCAGATAGCTGAGCCTCCTGACGCCTTCTATCTGGACTGCCCGGGCTTCTCCCTTGTAGGCAAGTTCAGACCAAAAGGAGGTGTTTGCTTGTATAGCCGAGCTGACATCAACTGTGTGTGAATATAACAAATTGGCAAAGGAAAGTAAGAGAATCATCAATAGGTCAAAATTTGAGCACGACCTACAGATCAGCAAAAAGCTAGCTAACTGTCTGCATGTCCGCAGAGCATTCTGGTCGCTAACGAGTTCCATAGGTCGCAATTTCTGCAAATCCAGTCTGCCGCCTCTTACCAGACTCGACGGTTCACTAGCAAACACTGCCACCGAAAAGGCCAACCTTTTAGGGAAAATGTTCGCGGAAAACTCGGCCCTCGATGACCAGAGCGCCATCCCGCCGTTGGTTCCTCACTGCGATTTCTATATGAAAATTCCGGTAGAACAAGGACAGTATTCGCACCTGACGTCTGTGCTCCAAAGATTGCCATCCGTTTGTTAAGATTGGCGAATCTATCAAACGGACTGCCCGTTTCTGGACAGAATCCAAAGTAATAAAGGGTAATTTATTCTTTTGCGGTAAGATAAATGATATTGACATCTCAGTTTTTAGAATGACCTAACGAATGTGCTAGAAAGAAACACTCATATGTCAACTTATCCAAAATCTGAAAGTTTTTTGTTACATCTCTCTTTCCCACTAATGACTAAAAAGATATGTCACGTTGAAAGTAAGTTTATGACGTTGGAATACAATAATGTATTGTTTTCTATGTCAATCCCGAATAAATTCGTAATTTGCTGTTGCTATTAAGTTCAAGACTTGTTAATGTTATCCTCCATTTTTAAAATCCCATATTATTGGCTGCTATCCTTATGATGATCGCAAAGTTCTACCCGAACACAATTGCAATCGGAATAGAGTCTCGGATATACCTACCCGATTTTTATTCATATGAGACATCTATTGACTTATTTTACAAGTCTGGAAAGAAAATATTCAATTTATTTTTTATAACTTATTGAAGTTTGTAAACCTCATTGTAATATTTAATCATTGAAGAAGATATTGAAGTATGATATCGGTGTAGATGGCATAAATTGAACTGGTCTCATTAGCTAAGTTGGTTAAGCGGTTACCCCTGATAGGTAGAGGTCCTGGGTTCGAGTCCCAGATGCAACTGAAATCTTTTTATTTTCCGTTGTTTTTTTCAGTTTCGTGGTTCATTTGGGATGTGTTAATATTATCTTCTTCAATGATTAAATATTACAATGAGGTTTACAAACTTCAATAAGTTATAAAAAATAAATTGAAGACTTTGTGTTTACCACCTCTTTTAAAAATAGGATTGAGGAATTTGAATTTCCATTTAATAGGAAAACATGCTGTTTATAAAAACAGATTAAAAAGCAATGTTTTAAGGTGGTAAGTGAAAGACATTTTAATTCTCTGTTTTGTTTTTTTATTTCTTATTGTTTGAATGTTATTCCTTTTTATTGATTTCATATTACTCATTCACACAATGTTTGTTCCCGAGGTTCTGCTTAACTGCTCGACACTCTTTTTCTTATGGTATGATTCTTTTGCTCGCTTTATGTACCCTTCTTTTGACTCGTGTTATCTGTGTCTTATTGTTTGTATTGTATTATTTCTATGTGCATATTCCATAATTTTTATAGCTGTGTTTGTACGATTTGGGTTGTTGTTTGTGTATCGGATGAGGTCGTGGGGGAAATCAAAGACGATGATGTTTAGTCGACGATGATCTTCGTTTTCTATTTTCCCTACACTCGTAAGTGCAAGCGGCTCATTCCTCCTTCCCGCGCCACAAACACAATAATATAATTATGTTTAGGATAGAATTACGGGAGTTCGGCCAAAGATATGGAAAAATAAATGATACTAAAAGAAAGGCCCTAGCATAATAAGTAATTAGTAAATAATGTAAGTTTAGTTTTGGAAAATTATAAGAAATTCCCCTAAACATTGTTGGACTCGCTGATTTCTTGCATTATTTATTTGAACAAACATGCTGGAGATTAGGTAGGAGGATAGAACGTGGAGAGAGACATCTCATGAATTTTTTTGTGTCATCCACTGACGAGATCGTAGTGGATGGAACAATATGCGAATCGTTTGCAAATCACAAAGGACCAACCCGACACCCAGCACCATGCTGCGAACGGCTCGGCGTTTTGGGTGTAAATAGGGGTTCTCAGTCATTTTCAAACCAGTCTCAGTTCAACTCTCGACACCATCTCTTCATGATTCTATGATCTGACCCTGTTTCCTGCCTACTCTACCTTGAATATTGTTTGACTTCTGCTACACCCTGAACCATCACCTCTTCCCGCCATTGGATACCTGACCTAGCAGAGTTCGCAAATAGACGAATGTTGCTCCGCAAAGATTTCCATCCTCCTTACAACGGGATCGCAATCTGGCGGCTACTGAAACAGGCCCACTACCAAAGCAACGGTCGTAGCGGCTACCACGACTGACCAGCCTCCTATTTTATAGTCTATGTACCAGACCCCTCACGTCTGGTGTAGTTTGGTTTTATTGGTTGGTAATTGTAATGTGATCTTTTGATTTGTTATTAATATATTATGTTTGCTGTTGTTTTTTCTTCTAATGCCCTCATGAGTCCAAGTTTGGACATTTTATATTCATTTTTCTTTTTATTTGTGTTAATCCTTTCTTCTTCTTTTGTTTTCACTTCCTATTGTGTTTATAACCAAAGGACACAGGAAAGCATATATCAACGAATGTGTTTAGTATATCCATGTCCTGAGAGGAGTTAAAGAGGGAAAGGTTAAGCAACATAAAAAATATATTGAAACCCCAATAACTTTGTGTACATCACTTTTTATTATATAAATAAAACATAATATTATCGTTTTCAATATTGTTATAAACCATTCTTGCAATAACTAATATCAAAAATAAAACAAATGGGATAATTACATAAGCAAAATTCATACAGTTCGCATTTTCTCTTAAATCATATAAAATATATATATAATACTAATGGCACTAAATATTATAAATTAAATAGGTTTTAGTAAAAGCACAAATTATTAAATACTTTCAGGTGGTTATGAATAATATTTACAACAAATTAACTTTATAAAAGAAAATTATAATTTCTGCTTCATAATAACGAATATTTAAAAAACAAACAACAAAAAAAACCACACGTTAGTGATATTGCCATCACAAACTCGCTGATAAAAACAGTAACAAAAAAGATTTCATTGTAAATGTTTCTCAAACGTATTCAAGCATATCTGCCATTACAAAGTGAATTTCCATAATAATATAATATATGTAATTAGATTTAGCTTATAATATAAATTGTATGTACAAATTTAAAGCTAATGATTAGTGGTGTGCCGGTGATGGATGATGAGTGATCAGTAGAGCATGATGGCCCCATTGGACTTTTCCTCTATCATAGGGGCTATGGGGTCCTTCTCCCTGTCATCCGCCATTGCGATTATAATGCTCACAATGTTCAGCACTGATATTATGGCTGCACCCACCACAAACCTGCAACAAAAAAAAGGATTGCTCGTCATTTTTTAAAGTATTTTGCACTCCACAACCTTTGGACTGACCGATACCTGACAAACCCTGCCCTGCTGAGTGATGTCACTAAGAGTAGCTGTAGCTCTCGGAACTGAGGCGCTGCTTTGACATCTGTTTGGAGTAGGAACTACTTAATAAAATATAGTTTTTTATTTACCAAAATGATCTTCCAAAGTCCGCCATTCCCTCCGATGTCCATTTATTGTTCAGGTCTTCTTTGCTGAGGACGTTGTACTGAATCTTGGTATAATACTCCACAACCCACAAGGAAATGGCTCCCAGGTCAGCTATCACTGAAAACAGAACATGGTTTGTATATTTGTAGATTATGAGCTTTAACAAAAAAATCCGTTAATCCAGATCTTCTAAAATGAGTCCGGATTTGCAATCTCTCACTGCAAACAATTAATTTTTTTTGAATAATTTTATCTTCAGACAACAATCTCCGTACAAAATATGAAAAATTAAAAAAAAACTTCCAAATATTATTAACAAGCCAAGGACATTAAATGAGAGACAATCTATTAGGGAACACCTGAGAAAGAGTGTTTTGTCTGTAAAAAAATCACTTCAAGCAGGCCCCGGCCCCGAGTCAATAGCATCATCTGCGCAGGTAAAATTTTGCCACCCCTTTAAAAACTTAAGCGTGAACAATTAAATACTTTTTTATGTATTTACCAGTTTTCTGTTTGATGACATCTAAAAAATTTGCTGTGTATTCATAATATCTATTGCACTAAAAAGCTAAAGATTGCATTTACGTTGAGACAAATCTATAACGCAAACACAAGAGATATCGCTGCGTTTATGACAACTGTCAAAATGTGTTGTTTATGGCAGATTTAACTTGCGTTATCGGAAACTAAAATTAGCCTAGTTTAGGATGAGACGATGCATGAATGTGAATGAATCAAGGAGCGTATAAACAGTTGTGTGGCGATCTATCCTTTCTGCCTACAATTCTAGGGAAACACAGTGATGGTTGGTTAGTAAGATAGTTAATTTTTAAATGCTATCGGAAGACTGAATACGCTAGTCACTAATAAAAAGCTGTCAAAAGAAGGTAGGCTAGCAAACCTAGAATGGTGTGCGGATACAAACCCTGACATGGCAGTGAAGCGTGAATTCTGAAAAAATGTGCCGAACAAGATTAAGAATAGGAAACTTGTGGGACTTTGTGTAAGAATACATATATTATGACGCAAAAGTTAATAGTAGAAGAAGTCAGGAATGCCCGAGGAAGACATGACACGACCGACTAAATCAAATTTGTACTCGAGTTGGATTATGTCAAGAGCCAGAATTACGTATGAGAAGATGCATAAAAGAGAATAAAGCAAAGAGCGTGTACCAAGACAGAGTTGTGTGATGGTTAAAGCGTTAGTAAATTGATTTAATGTGTTGTATAATTTAACCAACCCGCCAGAGTGTTCCACAAGTAGAGTCCGGGCACCGCCGCCAGCTTGGACGCGGGGACAGTTGCGGTATTGACGGCGGCAAAGAGAGCGCCCAGTGCGGCGAGTGCGAGCCCGGCGCCCGTGCAGGCCACGGTGCCCATCCAGGCGGCCGGGTGCAGCAGCGAGGGCTCCGCTTGGACCATCATTGGCACTGGAAGGGTTAACAAATTATTAAATTAATTAAAAGTTTATTGAATAATTATATGTAGGAAGAGAAAATATATTTTAGATAATAATTAGGTAAACTAAACTCAAACTAGGCGATATCACGATACTCACTAGGTTTCTTCTACAGGGTGGTTCAGAATAATTTGTCCCAGTTATAACGCTATTTCTATAAGCTTTAAATAAAAATTAATAATTCTGGAGTAAAGGTTCATAAGTCCTAAAAAAGGTTTATTTTTCTGCACTTTCATATTCGTTGAAGATTGTTAATATTCTTTCAATAATTTATATTAATCTAGTACTCGGGGTTATGAATGGTTTGGAGAAAAGTTTTGAGGTTGTAATGTGTTACCCCTACCCCTGCCCAGTAAATTCCCTCTTATTTTGAATGTCAAGCATGTAAAAAATCATTAAAAAAACCAAAATTCTGCTTCAAGGGGTTGGAAAGAGGTATGGGGGTGGTTTTTCAAAAATTGATATAGATAGTGACCTTCCTCTTGTAGTGTGCAAAATTTCATCAATACAGGAATAAAAATGCAGATTTGTATACAAAGCAAACACTGCCCAGGACACTCTTCTTTATGTAGAAGATTAATTATTATCCTCAATTGGGGTATATTGCTGAAGAGGCTGAAGGTAGTGGGGAGGGGAAGCATATGAGGAAGGGAATGGTTGGAAAGTACCTGGCTATCATCTGGTCACCAAACAAATCTAAAGCCATTTCAACCAATGTTACGCTTCTGAACGGTGGTCTATCACCAGGGTGATACTGAGAGTTACTACCACTCGCCATAAAATGATGTTGCTACTGAAATGAAATGAATATTTACATTTGTTACATAACAACAGGCCACTTTATACAACTCGTTTTTGTGTTCAACAGTTCGGCTGTGGAATGATTTACCGGCCTCTGTGTTTCCTCCATCCTACAACATAGATCTCTTCAAGACCCAGGTTCCCTCCATATTTTCCTTAAAAAGATCCTACAGGGCCTACTATGTGGAGTTAATATAAAAATTAAAAAAACTTAACCATTTACCTAACAAATTGTTGTTGCTACTGAAATAATACAAGTACCTACCTCCATCGTATAAAATAAATAAAAGAAAAATCAAAAAGTCAAACTCACCACTAAAATGGAATGTCCGCCACCCGTAAGCCACATTCAGCTCCCTGCTGCCCGCGAACAGCCCGAACGCCACGCGCCCGCGGCTGCCTGTGCTGTTGGCACGCTCGGCGCGCGCCGTGGCCCAGCGCGGCGTGCCTAGCGCACCCGCCAACAACGCGCCCGACAAGCAGCAGCCCAGGAACGTGCCGAATATCAGGCAGCGCCGAAATATTGTCAGCTTCATGATGCTGGAATTGTCATGGATATAAGTGTCCTGATGGTCAGAAGCAGAAAAAAGGTAAAATTCACATTACAAAGGAATATCCATAAAAAATCTATGTATTTGAAAATTGACTGCAAAGGAAACACAAATTACATAAATAAAAAATATAATTTCGGTTGCGATGTGAGTACAGAGTATGCAACTGTACGTAAGATCCAAATTCTAAAAATCGAATTAAACAATTCTTATTTTCAGAACACAAAAATTTATGCCGCAGTTCTTGTAATGGTCAGCAAAGTTACCTTCCAAACAGTTAATCTGGATTCGATTCGTGGCTGTGGCAATATTTCTTTTCTTTAAATACTTTTAATTTTAATTAAAAATTAATATTTTATTTTATTATAATAAATATCCCGTGATTTTCCACGGGTCCTGCGCTGGTAATAATTTAAAAACATAGAAGTTACAAATCAGCAAAATAACACAGACAAAAATTGAGGGCGCTACAATCCTTTAAAAGGTTTTAAATTGAAGGTTTAAACAGCAAGGAGGCTCATAGGGAAAAAGGTAAGTTTAAAAAAGTGCAATGGTCAATGCATATAAGAAACAAGTTTAAAAAAATACTACTTTATCGCTAAGATTATTTGTGCCAGTTTCCCTTGACTAACTTTTTTTTCTTTCTTACAAAATTATTCTTACATCCAACATTTTTAGTCTTCACTTCCTATGCGATTTTTATACCTATTACCTATAAATCGTAGTGACATAAGATACACAGCTTGTAACGGTGTTCATAAATTTAATATTTCATCACCTGTTTTACTTTCATCCCGAATATGGCATTTACCATTTACCTAACTTACTTGTTTTTGACTTGATACAACATTATAATATATATAATTTTTTTTATTCATATTTATTTATTTCACTTTACACTAGTAATTACTCTATCGAAACGGGTATCTAAATTATAAAAAAAAATAATTCAATGCCATGGTGGATAATTAGACCATAAATTGAATCATTTTATTTTTATGGTCATTTAAAAAAATCTCATTGATCTTTTTGCTGCTAATTTAATTATTTTCCCACTGTATTTACTTGGCCTCCGTAAAAATCATCTGACCGTGTAGAACTCCATAAATTGTCACTTATAAATTGTCTATGTTTTGTCTTTGACTACTTACCATTCAAGATGGACGAACCTCAAATTTCATTGCCAGTACCTACCCTAAATGGAGGGCGCTGCGATCGTTTAAATGGTTTTAAATCCCAACACCAAGATAGTTTGAAACTAGTTGAAAGGAAAAATTATAAAACTTTAAAAAAGTACTACTTTAAAAATGTGAATATTTTTCATATCAACATTAAACAGTGTTCGGAAATAAGTGGTACTTCCTGAAAGGAATTCTATAGCTTAGCATTTAATTGTAGATATTCATTATTTTGGAACTACAAAATGTCATTATTATAGCAACACCAAGCTACTGACTTTGTCTTTGAATGTGTTCTTCACATTAAAATGTTTTCACACATTTGACAATTCGTTTTAAAGAAGCATGGCAAATCATCATAATTTATTTTTTAACGTTTTTTATTTTATTTTTAATTTAGATCTAGATTTAAATATTTATGGTTTTTTCGACACAAAATTTCAGAAAAAAAGCCTTTCCATGTAACCATCTCCCTTGCAAAGCGTTAAATAATAATAAAAAAGGTTGAACATAAAATTATCTTAGAATATGATTTACAATAATTTGCAAAATTACTGCCTCAACACAGGCTAGCCTAGTGAGGCAGGTTATGTGAAACTTCAACTACAATTGTTATTATATTATTTTCTATTTTACTTTATAAACCACTGTACACTTACATTATTATATTATACATGTCTTTTAGTTATAGTTAAATTTAATTACAAGAAAGATATTATTATTATTATTAATTCAACAATCGTCTCATTTCGGAGAGTACCACTAATTTGTAAAGACCGTTTGGTTAAAGTAAAAAATATGCATTTGGACCATTGTGCTTTCTTAGACTTATTTCAATTTTCCTATGAGCCATCTTGGTGTCATTTAAAACGTGTTGAACGATCGCGAACGCAGCGCCTTCAATTTCGTCTACTTTTAAATGTCAGACTGTACCTAAATCATATTCTAAAGAATTGTCGAACATATTGCTATTTTATAACACATTGCATGGGTAATAAGATTAAGTTTTACGATTCGTAGATTATTGAAATAACACTTCGTTTCAACTGAATTACAACAAGAAACAACTATTTACGTCGGCGGAGATGAAAAATAATGTGTTTAAACTCGATAAAGTTTGAAGTTTTTAGGTTAGTTTTTTTTCTTCTCTTTAAACCCATACTAAGAATCTATTTTACATGCGATTAATATACTGTATTATATATAAACAAAAGGTTCTTAGATTGGGTTTAAAGAAGAAAAAAAAACAATAAGTTTGTATTTGTATTTTTTAAATGTGTATAATATATCAAAGAAGACATTTATTAGACGTTAGATCAAAATGCGAAAGGCGCAATTTAAGCATTAAAAAAAACTTTTATAATAATAGATTTACGCAATTTTTCCAGTCGAATATCAAAATGTCAAATTAGGGAGTCAATCATAACCTCGCATTTGAATCTAATACAGTTTGTTCTAAAGCCGGTGTGGCCATGGTCATGAAAATTTTCTACACTTTCTCGACTGACTGAACAGCGGGCATTACCTACCCTAAATACATTTAATTTATTTTTTAAAGTACCTACGTATGTATGCAAGTATGTAAAAGGAGATGGAAAATAATAGTAGCAGAGAATACTAACCCCGATACTAAACGTGGCATTTGTGTTAATATTCGGGCCATGTGTGAATGGATCCGATATTATAATTAATAATAAAGCTCTATCGATCAATCATGAATCGAATCTGGCATAAATTATAGGCCAATTACGAGCCCAATGGTTCACACGTGACGAGCGACTTTTATACTAGATAATGATTATAGAAAGTAGAATAAAAAATTTCTAATCGAGACGAAATATTTATTTAAAAAGTATACTGGGACGGCTCCGCCGGGCAGGACATGTGTAGCAAGGAATGGAGGTAATCCGCCAATAAAGAGGCTTCTTTATAATAAGTCTACAGGACGAAGGAGTGTAGGGAGACCTAAAATTAAGTGGCTGTGCTGGACAGTATTCAGACCAATATCGAATACTTGGGCATATGGATGTGTACGTAATATTACTGGATCTTCGACAACTGTAACTCTCAGAGTTCGGAACACACGAGAACCCCTCAACATAAAAAGAAACCCACCAGTGTGTCAAAGTTTATAATATTTATGATTAAAAAAATGGTGTGAAGAATGAACAAGTTTCTAATTGACAAGATTCACCCACAGAGGAGAAACGTGACAATGGTTATTATTATTAACCCATATATGGGCGTTGACAACAACATAATGTGGACATTAAAACATGTTCATATTTAAAAACCTCCAGATTAGAAATCATGTGAAGAATAAACAAATTTGTCATATAAAAATATTCTACGCAAAATTAAGGTAGGCACCTACGTACTCTACGTTATTAATTTAATTTTAAATGTCTATGGTAATATTTTCATTCGCACTTTAAAATGTGTTCTGTTATAAAGTGCAGGTTGGTAGGTATCTACAAATGAAAATAAAGGAGTTATTGGCCGATTACGGTGGGAAAGAAAACAGTTTGGGAGGGAAAGCGGGCAGGGAATTAACGGGACTCGCAAATGCATTTTCGATTATGGAATTTAGTACTTTGAAATATTTGCTTTGATCGGGCATTTTTAGTGAGACTTTTAAAAGCCTAGAAAAAAGTTAAGTTCCAGTCCTATCAAAATTCACGTGGAGTGTAAAATCTTTTACTAAACGAACCTTTATTTAAGATTTATTTGCATTGTTAATGTGCGCAAAATAAGGTTTTTAGACTGTAACCGGAAAACATTAATTTAAATGTAATCTGCCTTCATTTTATAATTTTATACATAATTTGTCTCGACGCCATCTATTTGAAGGATTTAGCCGTTACAAGCCTTTCTCATACTAATAAAGTTGGTTGTTTACAGGTGAAAATATAATAAAAACAGTAATTATTGAATGAAACACTAGTATATATTGATTAACTTGGCGGGTTTGCGATAAGCCGACGTAGCTCAACGGTAGAGCATCTGACCGGACATCAGAAGGGTGCAGGTTCGAGTCCTGTCGGCGACATTTATCTTTGCTCGGAAAGGTTTTTTCAATTTGGATGAGTGTTTCAGGCTAATAATTATTGTTTATAAAAATAATTGTTACCCTTTGCGCTATGCACAAAAATCTTGTCTTAAGTTTTTACGAACTTTAGTTTATCAATTAATATTAATTAATAGCTTCACAACACAAAACGAAATGGATCGCTTTAAATTAATTAAATTTCCGACTAATTACATTACCTTAACCTCTGAACGATGGCGAATTTCCAACAGATTCTTTTTAACAGATTTTCATCTAATTTCAACTACCTTTGTTCAAAGTCACATTAGAAGGCGCGTACACAACAATGTCCAATTATTATTGTTACATCTAGTATCAAATGACAGAGCATGCTTATTATACCATCATGGATTCAGATAATCAAAATTTCACTTTCAAACCATCTCACAGCAGCGATAAAATAACACAAGAAATTAAAACGACATGCAAACCAGACAAAAACTTTGCACAACAATCGAGATTTAAAATCACACGGTTCTGTATTGATCAACTGTTGAAACATAATGCAAAACAACGGCCTTCCACCCTAGCGACCAAGTTATTGCAAAATCTTTGATTCAATCGAAAATTTTAACTATGCCTGAAAGGCAAAAAAAAACTGAAAGAAAAACATGAAAATCGATGGAAAAATGATTAAATATGCATAAAAGCACGTATTTATTAATACGCACAAAATTGATGAAAAATACTTTTTATTGGTTTAATTACAATGAAGAACAACTATTTCAGTCACCGGGAAAAAAAATCACGAATTTTAATTAATTTAAAGGTTGTTAAGGTGTCAATTTTTTGTATGACTTTTAGGTTGGGTGTTTTTTATTTACGAAAAAAACCCAAATCAAGAACCTAAAAACCTATTTTATGTCTAATTAATATATTTTATTATATATAAAATGGGTTTTATGTTTTTAGTTTGGGTTGTTTTTAAATAATAAAAAAAAAAACTAACAAAAAAGTGCTTATATGCATATACCGAAAAATGTACTTATGTCAAGTAAAGGTTAAACGAATCGTGATACGCGGTCGCAAATGAAAATATTATAGAAAAAACTCTTTTAGCGCTTAATCCTTTTAAATATTGAGATGAATTGTTTATTGGCGGATGTACGTACGGAATATGAAATGAAATAAAGTGTTATTATAAGTTTGAAGCTCAAGTCTTTCAAGAAACTTAAAAATACTGTACAAATTAGTTTTACAATAATATATCGTATTTTTATAAGTTTCTTGTAGGACTTGTGTTTTAAATCTACGGTAACAATGTATTCCTTTTCATATTCCGTGCGTATACCCGCCAACAAACAATTCATTTCATTATTTAAAAAGCATTATGTACCAAGTGTTTTTTTTTCTAATATATTTTAATTGGCGCCATCTATTACTACGCTTCCTTTAGCCTTAACGGAGCAACATTAAAAAAAAAATTATTAGCTGCATTTTACAGCTGAAATCTTTGTTTGAATCGATTGCTCAATACTTTTACGTGATTATTTCGCTGTTGTGCAGGACCGTTTATACAATATAATTAAATAAATACTCACGACTAAACCTAAGACAAGCTTGCCAGAATACTGTTTATTAAATTTTATTTTTTGCACTGTAATAATAACAATAATAATAAAAGAGTTATTTCACTTCTCATTTAAACACATTTCGTTCACATTTCACAACAATAATTAGATCGCAGATTCAAAGCACGCGACACTTGAAACTAAAACTTGTATTAGATTACTAAGATGCAGTCAGTGTTATTATTTAGTACGAATATGGCACAATAGTGTTGAACATCAAATTCGATAGCTGATTGCGATCTAATGCCGGCTATTATAACTTTTCTCTTCACACTGCGTTTAATATCGAAGTCTTTGTTTATTGTCTATGGACGCTTCTTATTAGAGAACTTTCTGATTATCATTGTCGATGATTCATTCTTCTTCTTGCTTCTTGTGATTTTTCTTCTGTTTCTCCTTCTGTCAGAGGTGATCTTCACTTCTCACATGATCTGAGATACGCCGTGAGAGTATCTGAAACAATGGAGAATTCTTTATTAATCAAATAAAAGCCAATTTTTATGATGATCGCGGCTTGTGTGGGAACGCGTTCGCTTGCCGATAGTATCGAGAACGTTTTGCTTTATAATCCAAGTCAGAGATTCCCAACGTGAGCGATATCGCCCCCCAAGGGGCGTTGGAGAAATCCAAGGGGCGGTGGTAGTATCAAGTGCAAACAGGGGCAGTAAAGGGCTACAAGGACGCGGTGAAGCGCTGAAATGGGGGGCGAGGGCAACAATTAAAAAAAATATATATATTCCAAATGGTTTCAAATTTGTCGTAGATACATCGTTGAAACAATCCTGCAACAAAGTTCATTTTGTCCAAATTATTCTATTGATTTATCCATTTTCATTTTTTTTATTTCTTAGTTGCATTACAAGTAATTTACAAAATATATTAAATGAAAGGGTATTTATTATTGGTCGTGTATACCTTATCCGAAAAAAAGGAATTCTTGTGTCTGATAAGGGAGCCACGATTCTTAATTTGATACTTACATAATATTTAATTTGCTTCTATTTATAAAATGTTTTGTATGAAATATTTACATATGTAAGTTTTTTTTAAAGGAAGGTCATTAATACAGCGCATTTCAATGGGGAAGTTATTGTAGTTTTTTATGGCTTGATAAATATAATGGTTTCGCATTTGAGTTGTTTTAAAATTATGTGTTATAAATTGATTTCCATTTCTTAAAGTGTGTAATATTCCGGATTTTATTCAAGATTTTTCTCTTCACGCATTTTTATAATAAAAACTTGCTTAAATATATCTTCAACATTTGTTACTGTAAATAGTGTGAAAAGAGATTTCAGCATTTGGGTAGATGGATTAAGAGTTTTTTTTGTCATTTTCTTTGGGTGTTAAAATACCTAAGCAGGATTCTCGGGACCTGTTGTCAGGTGAACAATAATGTACTACATAATATAATATGTAAAATATAAATATTTATCAAGATCAAAAAGGTATCATAATGGAGAACAGGGGCAATGAAAAGATCACATCGGGGTATAGAGTCGACTGCGAAAATGAGATTATTTTCTCTCAGTCACAGTGTATATATTTATATTTCATCGCATTGTCTCGTAAGAAAAAACGGGGGGGGGGGGCGCTGATGAAAAACATAGTCCAAAAGTGGACGGTGAGACAAATAAGGTTGAGAACCTCTGATCTAAGTGAATGCATACCTATCAAATAATAAAGAGCGTATTAATTATAATTCGGAGATTTGGATCGTAATCTTTAATGAAAATTACACAAAATTATGCTTATGATGGGTTCATGGAAAACAGAGCCACTCCGTTTACAAGGTTCAAGTCTTATGCCTTAACCCTTCCCTGCCGGTGCTGTCAAATGATTTGAAATGACGTCTCCAATTATGGCAGAAAAAGCCGTTTTGTTAAAAATTGGAAAAAAAATCAATATATATTGATTTTTGCGTGCGTTGATAACTTTGCCGAGTAGTACGATAGTGAGCGAGAAGGGTGCGGGGTTTCGCTTACCGCGCCACGATGTGCGGTCATCATTAGTAGCCGGCAGTTTTCCGGCTGTAATGGACGTATCATGCGTTTTATGCGTGGCCAATGTTTTTTCCTCGTTTTCAGGACTTACACGCATTATGTACTTTTAATAAAATGATTTACATAAGTAGGTAATAAATGTAAACTATTCATTATTGTCCAACTTAAAAATTACTAAACTCTAAATGTGTTTCCTGTCCACTGAGTGTACACCACCGGAGCTCGAAGGATTTACTAGCACCGTAAGGGAAGGGGATGTCCTGAAATTTAAATTTAAGATCTTTACTATAAAGCAGAAAATCTGTAGTATGATATCTGAATAAGTTACACACCTTATTCTTCTTCTTCTATATTCTATTATTTCAAAAAGAGAGTCCCGGGCTGGCTGCGGTCAGTTTGTTTTGCATACAAATCTACAGTTTTATTCCGAGCTTGATGAAATTTTCATACTTGACGTTCAAAATAACTGGGTAGGTGAAGAGTAGAGGTGGGAGTGGGGTGGGAGTAGGGGTGGGGGTAGGGGTAGGAGTATGGGTAGTAATAGGGGTAGGAGTAGGAATAGGACTGGTAACTCTCCAAACTGTGAGCTCTAGGGTCATGAAATTTGAACAACTTTTCTGTCTAGAATTTCTACGTCAAAACGGGTATTTTCAGCTCGCAACATCATTTTCATCAACTCTTAAAAGTAGACAAACATTCTCGGGTTATGAATAACCTGACATATTTGAAAACTTTCCATTATTATCATTAAAATAGGAAATAATAACAGTTAATTTCTATAGCGCAGTTTTGTGAAGGTTCACCTTAAAATGTTGATTTTGCAATGATGGGGGCTGGCAGAGGATTGAACCAGTGAAAACTACTGAAAAACTGACGCATTTGTCAACTGGTCTTCTAGTCGGTTATATCATATCCAATAAATACAAAATACTTCGAAATAAGACAAGACCTCACATTAACAGTCATCCCCCAAAAATACACACTTTGCAGGTTGCTAACTCAAGAAATACTACGAATGATGTATCTGTAAATTCTATACGGGTAATTAGAAAAATGTATAAGGTTTCAAAAGACAGCAATCTTTTAAATTGTATATGAAATAAGTTCTGGAATTATAGGTAAAACGTTCAAAATTGCTTTCACTAGTTTTCAAACTGCACCTATTTGAAATACATCTCAAAATGTATGACATTTTGAGATGTATTTCACAAAATTTAAAGATTTCAGCGTGATGATTTTTGTCTTTTGAAACAAGATTATACATTTTCTTTTTTGATACATTTTCATAAATATGTACCGGTATAGAATTTACAGATAAATCATCTGTGGTATTGCTTAAGTTAGCAACCTACAAAGTGATGTTTAGAGCAATTTCTACTCTCCAATCTAAGCCGAAGCCTGGTAGTAAAATCTCTATGCATCATTTTTTACAAGAGCCCCCTGTCTGTACTAGGTACAACTAGAGGAACTATACGCCACCAGATTGGGTCATATTGTGAGCAATATGTTAATGCGGGTGTTAGAGAGGTGTGATACGGCACACAATACTTTAAAAGACACTAAAAAATAACAGCAGCCATAATTCTTATTATTGCTTTTCTGTACACCCCTGACATAGTGTTGTTAGGTAGGTACTTCTAACAACTTCGCTTTGCGAGTCTTCCGGTGCGGGGATTGAACCCTCGACCTCAGAACTCGTGACCTTCGTCTCATCTTTAAAACAATAACTACATATATTCACTTATATCAACTCTTATCTCTCGGAAATCGCAATTCAAAGAATGCTATTCATAAGAACACTCATGGAATACCTGACTAAAATGAATTATGTCCATATTCTCTATGGAATTGTCCGTGTCTGTGGAATCCATAGACAAAACACGTAGCTAGATTTTATCCGCTAATGAACCTTCGCTCAGACAATGCAAAGGCGGCGTTTCCTTGGTGAAACTTTTTTCCTGCTTATTTAAAACAATATCGCAAAAACAATTAATTATAATTACAGTTAAAAATATATTGTGTAGGTTTTAATTTTATTTTACTGGAATCGTATGATCAATACGTGAAAACGAGAGATTGTAAACACCAGATGAATTTTAAGGTCGGCAAGTTTCGTTCGTGACATCAAGGGCGACATTTTTAATGGCTGCAATTGGAAAAAATCTCCGGCTGCACTTCGCACCATGAACTGAATAGGGCTTATTAATAATTAATTATTAGAATATTTATTTAAAAGCTAAAAAGTATCCTAGAAAAGCTAGAATAAATTTCGTAAAACCGGACAGGTAGATAATATTTACTTTACCTTTTTGATAATGTGATAATTTTTTTGTGGAAAATTTCTCAAAATATATATAGATCAAATGACAAACCCCGTGTATGGATGAAAATACGAATTTGGTAACGAATCCGAAATACAAATAATAATAATAATACTTGGACGATTTACATAGCGCCGTTTTTGTGAAAAATCACCTCAAGGGCGCTCAAAGACCGATGTTTGGATCTTCCAACATTATAAAATGTTAAAAAATCCGAATGACACAGGCCCGATGTTCAGAAACCCGATGTTTGCATATTTCAACATTATACAAAAAATCCGAATGACACAGGCCCGATGTTCAGAAACCCGATGTTTGCATATTTCAACATTATACAAAAAATCCGAATGACACAGGCCCGATGTTCAGAAACCCGATGTTTGCATATTTCAACATTATACAAAAAATCCGAATGACTTAGGCCGATGTTTGATTCCAAAATATATATTTTTTTAATGTCCGAATGTTACTAACTAAAATACTATGTAACTAGCTCAAGTATCCGGCATTCCCCAGCCAATGCTTTGGGAAAGTTTTAAGGTTGTGATGTGTTACTCCTATCCCCACCCCTACCCAGTAATTTTCCTCTTATTTTGTACGTCAAGTGTGCAAAATTTCATCAAGAAGTATCAAAATTCTGCTTTAAGGGGAGGGAAAGGGGGAAGGGGCGGTTTATCGAAATCTCATGTAGACAGTGAACTTCCTCTTGTTTTGAAGGTCAAGTAGGCAAAATTCCATCAAGCTAGGAATAAAACTGTAGATTTGTATACAAAACACAGAACACCGCCCGCCCGGGACATTCTTCTTTATATCATAGAAGAAGAAGATAGAAGACAAGTCCGAATGACGTGAGCCCAATGTTCGGATGTTCCAAAATATTATATAATAATTCGAATGACCTAAATCTGATCGACGTAAATCCGAATGAATTACAGTGTTAATAATTATGCAGAATATATTTCTGCGAAATGATCGTAGGTATCAGTTTAAGAATGTTTAGAAAGCAATTAGGTACCTTGAAATTACAAAACATAATACGTGGGTAACTTTACGAATGAACTGTAAAAGATATCACGGCCGGAAACGCATTCGGCTGGAAAGTGCAAGGTCACGGGTTCGATTCCCAGTAATCAAATATTTAAACTTTTATATTTCAGACAACTATCTATTGTTCTTAGAAATTCAAACTGTTCACATAATAATTATTTTTATATTTCTAATTTATAAATATTCTATCGTGTAATTAATTATGGGTTTTAAAAATGTATTATATTATGCACATTAGAATATTTATCATTTCGTGTGGAACTCAATTTTAATAGAATTTCTGAAGATGTTCGTATCTGGGTAAGTCGCTTAAAAAAGTTTTTAGGTTAGGTAGATTTTATTTTGTTTGGTAGATACTCTCAGTATCGCCCTGGTGAAAGACCACTAGTCAGAATCTAAACATAGCTTAAACTGGCTTTAGCTATGTTTGGTGACCAGATCTGAATAGTCAGGTACTTACCCCGCATTCCTTCTTCCCCTCCCCAATACCTTCTCTTCACAACATACCTCAATTGGGAATGCCATAGTCTCACTGGCTCCGGTTAGCAGGAAGCAGTTGGGACTCTTGTGCGGTATTCACATAAAAAATAAAATAAAAATCCTGCAGATGAAGATTGCTCTGATGACAGGCAACCTCCGAAAAGAGAAGCACCCGAAGAAGAAACAGAATTTCATACCACAAAAATCATACCACATACTGCTATGCAACAATGTTGATAGACTGGTTTACTTTTAAGTGCCTAAAATATCTAAGCATTTTAATCTCGTGTTGATCGGGCTCACATAATGAATGGCCCCTTGCTGCGTGACGTCACATCCTTCCCCACCCTCTTCTCCTACACACCCTACTCTCTTTCCTCTTCCTCTTTCCTTCCCCTTAGGTTCAGCGGAGCGAGACACCCCTACCATTCTGCAACAAGGGGTTCAAGGATACGTGTTAGTTCATATGGTAATGATTTCACAAACATTATTTTCACAGAATCAGACTGATGTCGAACTAGTTTATTTCACATTTGGTTCGTATATCTGACTAACTATAACGCCATACACTGGAGGGGTATCCAAAGATGGTGGAACACCACACAACGCTGTTTTGATACTTTGACACACATTCTTGACTTTGTCAACATTCAAATATCCTCTTGTTTTTTTTTTGTTTATTTAAGGAGAAAATTTAGATACAGAAAGTAATATTAAAACAATACACAATATCTGGAGAACTCGCCTGCATAATAGCTATTTCTCACTGTTTAATATGATACAGATAAATAAAACTTTAAAATAATTTATTTATTTATTTATTTACGGGCCAATATCCAATTACACAAATACATAACACGAAATGAAATAAAGAAGAGCTACAGAAAAAGAACAGCACATTCATAATACAAGAATGAAGCAATGACAAAAAGGGGACAAAAATATACATTTGCGAGAATACTCAAGTCAAAGCCTGAACATGGTTTTAGTAGAGTCCATGATTTTAGACATTGTAAATGATAATCTTAAAGTTCTAATTTCGTAAAGCCCTACAAAAGTTATTAACACTGGTACCAAAAATTTTAAGGCCCTGGCCTGAGTTAACAAATCTCGACATTCTGGACAGTGGAGAATGGTATCCATAATTAGTGTAGAGTGTTTATTGAAGAAAATCCATTCAAGGGTCTACATTTAGACAAATTAAGAAATTTAAGATCGTGTTACACAGAATTTTTTTTGAAAAAGTGCACTATGTCTAAATAAAATTTACAAGAATGTAAAGGGAAAAAATAATGATTTAAATTATTTTTTTTTAAATTAAAAATATTGTTATACAAAGAAATAATAAAAGAGTACACAATGTGTTATATTTTATGTGTTATATATAATATTTTCATATGAAAACGCTTTCAATTTTCTCTTCAAAATACTGCATGCATCAATGAATAAATCGTCCATCAACTTCACATCCGAGCATATAAGCATCCGTTTAATAATTAAAGAAAATATCACCCCGTTACCTGACATCTTTAGCAGATCATATCTGTTACCGAACAATTTAAAAAATGATTGTATTATAGCCTAGTTCAATCATATCTAAACTATTTAATTGAAATCTGGGAAAACGCATGTGAAATACACGTAAATGAATTACAGGTTATTCAAAACAGGGTAATCAAAAAGCTATTTAACTTTAATTCTAGAATATTCACCAAAAATTTATACGAGAAAACGAAATTGTTAAGAAATAAAAAAATCATATATGTATGTCTCTTAATATATAAAATAAATAATAAACTCAAACATACAAACGCAGAACTCATTAAAACGTCACAGGTAAACACACATTTTACACGACAATATAACATACATTTAGACACCATACAAAAAAAATATGGCAAGCAATCCATTAGCTACGGGGAGGGCAATTTATATAATTGCCTTCCAGACGAAATTAAAAAGGAAAAAGTCAAGGTATATTTAAAAAGACATTGTTCATTCTAAAATGTAATGAACAAAATAATTAAAATTTATAAAATTGTAATGTATTTATTTAGGTCATCATTCTGGTTAATTAAGTGAAAACGTATTTTTTTTTTGTCTGGAATATTAGTATTTTTTAAATAAAAAAAGTCTTCGGAAATTAGTGATACTTTCCGAAAGGCGATGATTCTAAATCATATTCTGAGATAATTTTATGTGTAAACATTTGTATTATTAAAATTAATAATAAATGTTTTATACAAAAAAAATATATATTAAAATAAATATCTTTATACTAAAAATGTATAATTCATTTTATTAAAAATGACAGCGCAAAGTATTTTTAACGCTTTGCGAGGAAGATAATTACATAGAAAGGTTTTTTTTCTGAAATTTTATGTATTGAAATAACCATGTATTAGATGTTAGATAAATAAAAAGCGTAATCAAATTCACAGATCAAAATCATAAAAATGAAAAAAACTTTTTCAAAATAATGATGATGTTTTGCGTTATTTCTTTAAAACAAACTGCCAAACGCGAATATGTGAAAACATTTGAATGTGAAGAACACATTTCAAAGACGAAGTGAGTAGCTTGGTGTTGCCATATTAATGACAGTTTGTAGTTCAAAAATATTAGATATATCTAAAATTAAATGCCAAGTTACGAAACGTATTTGCAGTAGGGGGTTACTACTTCAGATAAAGGGGGTACCAGTGCAAACAAAATTATTTATTCTTTCGTTATTTCCTCTTTTGGCATGTACAGATAACCTTGTAAATCTTTAAGCTCGCTTCGCATTACCCTAAAAATGACAAATGATCCAAATTCAGCAGACAAGTACCTACCGTTGAGAACACAATTGCAATCTGGCAAAAGCAACAGGCAGGTACAGACATAAATTGCGTTTGATTATTTAAGCCACTAGGACGCGCTTTGTTCCGGCATTATTAACATGACAAAGGCAAAATTGCCTGACGTAATGCGAAAAATGTTGTTGAATACTGTAAGTACAATATCGTGCGTACTTACTCCATAAGTACTTATTAAATACAATGTGTGCCTCTCTTTACACGATTGGAATATTCAGTTTAAAATTCGCGTAAAAAAAGAGTAGGTACTTACTCAACATAATATTTCTACGAAATTAGGGTAGGTACTTTCATGGAAGATTTTACTCAATATTTGATCGTGTTCTGTTTTTAAAGTTTTCTAAACCAAGACCTCCCCCGAATAATAAATATTAAACGATATATATATATAAACCAATGTAAGTTTGTAACTTTGTTTGTCCTCGATGATCTCGAAAATCACTGGATCGGTTTCGCTGAAAATAGGGCAGTTTGTTTTTATTAGTGCCGGGAAGGTTTAGAAAGTAGTTTGAAAGAAATCCAATATGTAAAACTGTTGCTATAACGTTTTAAAATTAGTATGAAAAACATTGAACCCGTCATGTTTTATTTAGATTGGCCCATAGATACAACACTCTGGTTAGCCACAGATTGCACATTCAAAAGAAGAAGGTTTTTTTGGGTAGAATATTTTCAAAATGGTAAACACGAGTAGGTACCTACTTAAGAACTTTATGATTTAGATATATTTTGAAAAAATATACGTTTGGAATGAAATAAAATATTCAAATGGATGTTTCTTTATTCGGAGATAGTTACTTTCGCTCTCAAATCAATTGTGGCACCCTAATAACAAGCAAGAATTCACAACTTCATAACTTTATTCCAAATCCCGAGCAAGGCCGGGTACACATCATCTAGTCTATAATTTAACAGTTCATTTCGTTGCGCGACAAATTTGAATTAATAATGATTTTTTATTCTATTCCCCCCATTTCAGACATTCACCGCCCCCTTGTAGCCATCCACCGCCCTCTTAGATAAATCAGGGGTCTCCAAACTTGTTAACCTATCTATGGGCCATATTGACTCCTGCACTAAGTCCCGAGGGCCAAGACCCATTTAGCTCACCATACCAACGTACTGTAGTTTTGAATCTCGTATAATTAATTACAGCTGAAATGTTTAATTTCATAAGTATGTCAGTTATTGTGTTTCTTAATTGGTCGGTAGATAACAACATCTGATTATTATTTTGTATGATTTACTTATATATTGTAATATTTACAATGCAATCAAAATAAACTACCGCGGGCCGGTTGGTGGTGCTAGCGGGCCGGTGTTGGCCCGCGTGCCGTAGTTTGGAGACCCCCGCCCTAAATGATAAAACGCCTTAGAGTAACCATATTACTCTAAGTAATACGCCCAGCTTCTGATATTTGATGGCAACATGCTACACTAGCGCCTCTAGCGGATGCAATTATTAAGATTTATTAAGATTTTCTGTGAAAAATTTCTTTATAAATTATAGTAATCGAAAATTTATAAAATAAATATTAGGTAACCCACATATGAGTTTACTGCCTTTTCGCTCATAAATCAAAAATATTAAAGAGGCTATTAGGTTTCTACGAACAGTAATAAGCCTCGCCGCTCGTCGCTCGCCGTTCGCGCTTGGTCTGGTAGTTCAGAAAGGGAATAAAATACTTATTTAACAAATTGTGATAAATTAACATTAATTATGTAATATGCAAGCAACTGAATAGCCATAAAATTATTTGAATTATATTCTTTTTTTACTTATGGTATCACTACAAACAAAACGCAAGTGGCCGGCGTTCTGTTGTCCACAGCGCGCATCAACCATTCGCTTCTCTGCTTCTCGCCGAATCGGTCGTACATTTCCCTAGTTAACTTGTTGATTGCATTTACATCGCTTCTCGCTTCCTTTAGAATTTAACCTTCTGATTTATAATTTGTACGCGTCGAGTCTGAAAATATATTTATTAATTGGTGACCTATCCTTTCATTTAATCTCCGCGACAACCGAATAAAACTGTAGATTTGTATACAAAACAAACACACACGCCCGCCCGGGACATTTTTCTTTATGTAATAGAAGAAGAAGAAAATAGATTTAGCGTACAATTTAAATTATATTTACATTAAAGGTGTTTCGAAAATTTGTCGCGACCATCTCCAAATTTACAAAAAACTTCAGAGTGGGTTTTGCAACACCACAACTCATATAAGCGGTTTACTTTTATATGACATAATTCACGTAAAAGGAGGTACGTAAGTTCTTTCCATGTCATTACTGAACGTAAGTAAGAATGCACGGAATGGGCTTGTCACGAGATTGATGTATACCTACCTACTACCTACCCACAATGAGCACGATTATAAAACTACCTGTTTACTCAATTGACACAAAAGAAGAAAAATACAATAAGTAGGTAACATGATTACTGTTATTGTCTTTGTGACAAAGCGAATATTGCGTATACGGAGTTAGCCATCGTGAAATTTTAATTGCCAGCCAAAAAACATAATACTTATTTATTATATTTATCACCAGTTCAAAAACATTTTAAAAAGTGTTGGCTTTCTTATTCCACTATGAATTGCTTATGAAACATATCTTTGAAGATAATATTATATTCAATGATTAAAAAAATATTAAAGTAAGATTTATAAGCTTCATTAGGTTATTCCAAAAATAAAAATATATAGACTTGTAGAAAAACTCTAGATGTCCCATATGAATAAAATTCAAATAGGTATATCCGAGACACTATCTAGATTGAAAAATAGAATCGGGTAGAATCTTGCTGTCAATATAGAAAGCTTGTGCAATTATGGAGGACTTAGCCAGCAAAGGAATTGAACTCACGACGCCTGGGAGGGCACCCTACACATTTGAAAACTCAGACATTGACCGGTTTATTACTAGTATTTTCAGTACCTATGTTTCATTTGGGGCACGAGGATGTCAAGGAAAGTCAGAAGAAAGAAGAAATCGGAAATGCCCAAGAAAGACATTACAAATCAAGAGAAACATAAAAAAATAGAAATAATAATAAAATGTGATTAAACTCTTTTGTGAAATTATTCGGAACATCAACCAACATTGGCTAACCATCTGATACACTTTTTAAATCTCTTGAAATAATTACAATGATTTCATATTTATATTATTATCATACTATCATTTTTAACAACTTTTTGGCGAAGTAAAAAATGTGTGACAGAACACTAGTTCTCTAATTTCGTTCTGCTGACCTCATTATACAAAAGTACGTACCAAAGTATGACATAATCAAATCACATCCTATCGAAAAAAAAATTAAATCTTACTCGTTATGTTTTGACAAAAGGTTTGACCGCAATGTTTTTTTTATCTGAAAAGCACGACACGCGAAATATAATTATATCATTGTGATGCTATTATTTATGGGTGTAATTCAATTCTGATCATTTTAAAAATAATAAACAAAATAATTCGAATTTACAGCGCAACTATAAGAAACCAAATTTAATATATAATTATGATTTTTGGGCCGTGGTCGTATTAAGTAGCGTGCATTGCCCTATGATCAGGGGTATACTGTAGTCTTTTTGATTGTAATTGAATAACATTGAATAGTATGGTCACCACTGACACATTTTGACGGTTGGAGGCAAACCACATGACATCCTAAATTTGTTAACGCATTTCTCGAATGCATGCAGATTTGCTTTTCGAAGAGTAAATACTAATACTTTACAGTGCAATGCGAGTTGCCTGCAGTCTGTCTGTATGCATTCATTCGCAAATCAAATAATATTGACACGCCTAAGCTCGCCCCCTAATTTTGGTTTCTTCCCCTTGCGTGGTAGGGCATCTCTATTGAATTCTTTCCTCTGTAATGGTGACCGTAAAAAGGGCCGTGTTTAATATTATCTTCTTTTGATGGCTGCAGCTACGTTGACAAGTGAGAGTAAAAATTGATCACTTATATTTATATTTATATTCTAATCTAATTCGACTTTCTTTTTTAACTCGCACATTAACTCGTCATAAAAAATTCTTGTGTCATTTCCTAAAGGTAGGCACAGGTTTTCGGCCTTTATGGACTACGCGCCACTGGTCGTATCAAGTTTAATCATCGCCACGAACGTGCAACTGGCACGTCTTGTATGAGAGAGACAACAATATAGGTATACAAGAGCGTGCAAGATTGTCCAGTGTATCTTCATTATCATCTGTCCCCGAGATAATACATTGTATTAATAACAATATATTGACTGCAAGATTGCCCAGTGTATCTTCATTATTATCTGTCCCCGAGATAATACATTGTATTAATAACAATATATTGACTGATTTATTTTAAATTGAATCAAATGAATTCATTTTAAAATGGAATTCTACCATGAATCGACAGTTTCAAAATTATAAATAATATATTGACTATTATTCCGCCATCCCAACATCACAGTAAATCTTAAATTAAAGGGAAAGACATTATGACTTGTTTACACGAGAACAGTGATTAGTGGTAACTAAATCACTGTCCTGAAAGTACCGTAAACAAGTGCAATTGAGAAGTGATTTAGTAAACTTGATCGTATGCATGTCAAAACACCGCGACAATAGACCCCACCTACTTGTGAACTCGAATGATTACGCAGAAAGTGCGTGTCCAAACGTCGACGATACAATGACAGCAGCCCCCGCCTTAACTGCAAGGATGCGCGCGAAGAAGTGGACGAGTACTAGACCGAAAAAAAAATTCAATTGAATTCCAATCAACTAATTTGGTATTAAACAGAAATTTACCATTTAAAAGGAATGGCTGAGCGGCCTGTTTCATACATAACTTAATTTTTGATTTGAGGCCAAAATACCCATCCAAACTGAATGACATTTTTTTTTTTAAATTAAAGGTTTAGTAAATATCTAGTACGTATGAGAAGTATTTTATTTATTTTTGTTTTAAATTATGAAGTATATGCCATGAAAAAATCAATTTTTCTAATTTTTGAGGCAACTTTTTATTAAAAAATTATTTGCGAGTTTATCGTATTTTTTTTAAATATCATATTCACTACTGAAATACGGCGCCCAAATCTCGATCAATACGTAAATAAAAACATAAAAACAAAACATTTAAAAAAAAACTTTTTCTGGTCGATCTTTTAAATTATGTACGGCAAATTAGTCGTTTTTGATTTGATTTGATGTCCGCCATAATCCTTATTTTAATTTCATTTTCAAAGCAGACGGGGTAAAACTTTTTTTTAAATCGCGGTTAGCCCCCAAATAATTTTTAAAGATGCCTCTAAAATCGCGAAAAATCAATTCCTTTAATGGTCGATATTTTATAATGTAAAACAAAAAAAAATACTTCTCATACGTACTAGATATTTACTAAACCTTTAATTAAAAAATATATCATTAGGTTTAGATGAGTATTATGATCTTAAATCCAAAATTAAGTTTTGTATGAAACAGGCCAAGCAGTCGTTCCTCTTAACGCACTGTCCACGTCCACAGGCGGACAGTGACTTCAAATTAACTAAACGATTTAGTTGGCACTAAATCACACTACTAAACACTGTCCCCGTGTAAACAGGCCTTAAGTACCAGAAAACATGTCAATATCCTACCATACAGCTTTCCAACTGAACTTAGCAGGCTAATAGCCCTGTGATTTCCACATTCCATACGTGACCCTTTACCTTTGTATAGAGGCATGATCACAGCCTTCCTCCAATCTAATGGCGTGTAACCCTCCTCTAAACTCCTTAAAAAGCTTGCATAACCATGTGAGAATTATACGGCTATCTCATTTAAAGTATTCAGCAGCAATATTGTCGAAACCAACAGCCTTACCATTCTTCATACATTTAATCGCTCTTTTTTATTTCATCCATGCTGATTTTGGGATCATTCACGCCATCGTCATTCATACCTGATTCGCCACTGGGACCACTTTCAGTCGGGTTGCTTTCAAAAACCTCTTCAAAGTATTTCATCCATCTCACTTTTATTTCTTTCTCATTCGTTAAAATTTTTCCATCTTTTGATTTTATCACTTGCATACATCCGCTTTCTGGACCATTTTTGGACTTTTTGACCTCCTTCCGAAACAGACCAAATACCAAATAAGATTTTTTATTTAATTATACACATACATTATAATATAGTACCATTTTGCATAATTTTTGTATGGTGTTTTATAATATGAAGTGTAAGGTAGGTTCAAGAATGTGATACTGTGAATGGAATATTATATGTCGTGTCGGATCTGTTAAACGTGGTATCGATGTGTATAGTTTTAATATTAATTTTTAGATGTAGGTAGGTACTGATTTTCAAATTCGACCGGAGACCACTTCAAAAAAACTATTTTCGGAACATTGTTATGATGATGAAATTGAGAGCGAAATTTTAGATTGATCAAAGTTTAAATAGGAATAATCTAGGCGCTGGATTTGCAATTTGACATCAAGATATTATTAAAAACTACAGAAAAAAACCAGATTAGCAATATTCATAAAAATCGTAGCTTCACGCATGCGCACGCAGTAAAATAGTACCGAATCCGAATAAACAAACAAAAAATCTCCAGAGCGCCAGTGCGGAAAATTCATGAATGGATTCATCCGTTGGTGAGACACTATTATTATTCCTACCTCCTACCTTCTAGGTAGGTACCTACTAGGTGGGATACTTGTAATACTGGGTAGGTACCGTCAGGGCAAATGACTAAACAATGAATTTTCCTAATTGCGTGCTCTAGAGCCGACCATATACGTGACAAGGTTCCTTGACAAATTCAACACAGGTATGAATCGGCACAATTTTTAAAGGTGATATAATAAGTACGAAAAAAACGTAGCCTAAAATCTAAAGTAACCTAACCTAATTCTTTTTTCTTATTTTAAAAATAAAACAAAAATTGTTAATCAGGTTTTCGTGGTAATTTTTTCGTACAATTTTAATGATTTTATATCATATTTTGATAGAAAGAATTCACTTTGTGGTTAGACACATTTAATGAAAATAAAACAATTAACGGAGGACTGAACGCGGTTGGCGCAAACAAAAAGTTGTCCAAGGAAGCGAAGCTAGCACTCCACAATGGAGTGCTGATACCAACCTTGATGTATGGCAGTGAGGCATGGAACTGGCAGAGGAAGGATGAAAGTAGACTGAATGCTGTAGAAATGAGATCTCTGAGACGAATGTGTGGTAAAACCATGTATGATCGAGTGAAAATGTTGAGATTCGTAAAGAATGCAAGGCTGATATAAGCGTAGTGAGCAAGATTAAGAAAGGGACGCTTAGATGGTTTGGGCATGTAGAGCGAATGAATGAAGAAAGGAGTGTAAGGAGAATATATGACGCGAATGTGAATGAAGAAGAAGCCGCGGACGTCCAAGGAAGACGTGGCACGATCAAGTGAATCAAATACTTGAGTCGGGCCATGTCAGAAGTCGGAATAATAGAAGAGAATGTATGAGACGATGTATGAATGTGAATGAAGCAAGAAGTGTATGCCAAGATCGAGTTGTTTGGCGGTCCGTCTTCTCTGCCTACCCCTGCGGGGAAACGGCGTGATGGTTAGTTAGTTAGTTAAACAATAACTTTTTTTATAACCACGAAATTTATTTAATTTTATTAGGACAGACCGATTTCGCTAAACACAAGCATCATCAGGGTACAAAATTAAACTGATCAAAAATACGTAGTGTGTGTTTATGTATACAAAATAAAATAAGACAGAAGCATTATATCAGTTTATAAAAAATACCCTCGTAAATTAAAAACAGCGGTCGTTGACATTTTGAGACATCGCGATGACAGTTTGGTTTTGTAAAGAAACACGTTCCTCTATTAAAATCGTAAATAAAACGTGTAATATTAATGATAACTATGCTTAAGACCTAAATACGGATTTGTGCTGAGCTCGTCTAAAAGAACATAAAATTTCCGAGTTATACTGAAATACGGGGCCTAAATCTTACAATCTCACAACAAAAATGGCGCTATACAAATCATCCAAATATTATTATAATATCGCCATAATTCATAATTCCATTGGTACTTATGCTATATTACCTAAATACAAAAAAATATTGTAAATAAAAATGGTTTAATCAGGAACCAAAAACATAATAATTTGTAGGGTTCCTACATTGTATTAGACCGTAAACTTCAAATCTTATGTGATTCTGTGATGTTCGCAAAGTTTTACGTAACTTCTACCTGTAGCCCGATCGAGGAGGTAATTTTCCGCAATCGTCGAGCGTAACTCCGGCCTCAGAGTAACTTGATGCCCTATACCTGCCTCCTTCTGCCGTTTACCAACGCCAAGCACCAAGTATGACTCTGAAGGAATTTGTGCCCGGATATTCTGCATTGCGTCTTAGTCACGGATTCATAGACAAAATTAAGAGGGATAAAATAAGAGGCAAAAGAGATGAAAAATTCCTGAAATGTTTAAAAATGAGATATTTCTTACAATCAAACTGAATATACCCATCTTTTTAAAAGAAAACATTATCAGTTAAACACGAGGAAACACATTATAAATGTGAAAACCTCACAGAATTCAGAATTTTAATTATTAACTAAATCGGTTTTACCGATAATCATTATTTTTAAAAACCCGTCCAAATTAGAATGGGGTGGAACTAAATAAAATCATATAAATAAGTCGTCACAATGTGGATTAACCGCAGTTTGAAAATGGCATTGAACACAGAAAGAGCTGTCACATATAATAAAAACTAAGAATACTTGCAGAACTTAATAATAACATTATTAAATTTGATTTACGCGCCCTTTGTGTGATTTTCCCACGGAAACGGTGCTATAGAAGTAATCCAATTATTATTATTATTAAATTAAATTTAAAAATAAATTAAATGTAGTTCTGCGAATTAAACACAAAAACACTAATGAATATTCTCATTTGTGTAAAATTTTTTAAATCAGAATCAGAAAAACGCAGAATTTATAAATCGTTATTTAAAAGTGAATAAAAAATCAGCTCATCAAAACACCGTGTTATGTTGGTACCATTGCATTTAGACCATCTGACGTCACGTGCGCATTCTGTTTTTGAATTAGTACGAACATTTTTATTTTTCACTTTTAAAGTTTTTAACGAGGTACATAATTTTATTACTTGTGTTTAGTTATGGTTTATCATGAATATAATATTCAATTATGTACGGTAAAGCTCCTCCTCATTTTGACATTTGACATCCTAACCTCAAAACTGATAAAAACCGACCGGCCATAGATTTGGAGCGTTTTGGCGGCCTTTCAAAAATTGAAACTTTGAAAAAAAACTAAATATACTGGTATTTAAGTTTGAACATCATTATTGATATAAAAAAATAAAATTGGACTGGAGTTCTTTATTGCCATATTTGAATATTAATTTTACATAGGCTTTTTCAATATTAACGCTGCTCTAGTATGAAAAATGTCACCGATGGTCGTAGTTTCCCAATCAAATATTGCCAGGGTGTTTGACCAACTTTCGATAGGAGAGAAACAATGGCACGAACAACAGCAAGAGAATCCATACATAGAAAATCATCATTCACGTAATTTATTTGTGTAATTACCTTACTTAGGAAATGCGTGCCTGCAAAAACTCATAGTTTTCAGGGGCAAGCCGCGCAGCGTTAAGACAAAATAATTATATTTTTAATTGAACAAGACAGTCAGCTTCATAAGCGGCCGAACACAAACAGAAACAGTCTTGAAGTCATATTTGTGGAAACTGACAAGGTTTAGGCAGAAATGGAAATGTTTTTAAACCTTTCACACCTGAATTAAAACTGGCAATGATAAAACATATTTGTGGGTAGATTTAAGGATAAATTTAAATGATGTTCAACGAAATCCTATAATCATAGCGCGATGTAAATTTTCATTTGAATTTGATCATTGTAAATGGAATGGAGCAAGGAAATTCACTCTAATAACTAGAATATCGCCTTAACTATCTGTGATGTGTGAAAGAGGGAAGGGTGTCAGGACAGCGCGTGCTCGGACGGGAGATTGAAAATGGTGATTGAGAGTGTGTAGTGTGTTTTAAGGGTCTTATAATCAGTTCAATAAATTAAGCTAATCAAAGTAGATGCCTTCTCAAATATTTAATTTAATTTAATTTAATTTTACGCAAACAAATAATTAGAGAAGTAAAAAATAATAAAAATGACCATTTTGTGGATATTTTTTGCTTCTTTGAAAAACAGTGGTTCATGAATCCTAGAGAAAACATTTTTTACACAACAAACAGTTGCAGAATAAATAATGCAGGCAGTATAAGAGAAACATAGCGCTGTATTGTCATTGGCTCTCTAGGAGCTAGAACTAAAATTTACTAAGACAAAGGCACACCGGCTTCCATTTAAATCTACATGATATGCACTCCCTAGTGCGTATTCTTCATTTTATGATGATGAAACACAATTCTGTATATGAAATCTAAATCTAGTTTTATTCTGAGCTTAATGAAATTTTGCTCACTTGACCTTCAAAACATGAGGAAGATCACTGTCTACACGAGATTTTGAAAAACTACCCCCCACCCCCCTTTCCCGCCCCTTATAGCAGAATTTTGGTACTTGGGAGTAGGGATAGGGGATAGGGGCAGTGGCAGAAGCAGGAACACGGGCTAGGGCATGGTTGGGGGTAGGGGTAATACATCACAACCTCCAAACCATTCATTATCCCGAAAAACGTCAGGTACTTTAGCTACTGTAAAAATTAAAAAGGGTCCAACAAAATATTTGTGTAAGTTAATCATTGGTGCCCTTTTACGATGAAC
>JAHDVE020000889.1:0-14119 GCA_022606495.2 Halesus radiatus
TTATCAGTTTTTTAAGTTAGAATGTCAAATGTCAAAACAAGGATGAGCTTTACCGTATATAATTTTATGTTCTATTCATAGTAAACCATAACGAAACATAATTAAGAAAATTATGTACCTTTTGAGAAACTTTAAGTAAAAGAATAATAATAGTATTGAGCATAACATTATCATAATATCCGTATTGATAATTGGTTTGCTCATGAATACTCTAATTTTTTTCATTAATAATAGTTTTTTTTATATTGAACAACAAATATAGAGTAACCTAAATTAAGTTTAAATTTCGCCAAACTAAAAACACATTTAAAATACAAAACAAAATATAAAAATAGAAAATTTCCATACTAATCCAAAAACAGAATGCGCACGTGACATCAGATGTTACAAATTCAATTGTACCAACATAACAAGGTGCTTCGATGAGACTAACTTTCATTATCTTTTAAATAACGATTTATAAATTCTACGTATAATTCGTCTATGATTAGCTTCTTGGTTTAGGGAGAGTCAAAAGCGAACATACGCTGACTGACATTTAATTCTTAATTTATTTATTTTTTAATAATTACAAACATATACATTAGTGGGGCTTTTTATTACTATTACCATCTCACGGTTCGATTTGCTTTACTGAATTTATGTTGCATTGTTTGCGCTCTTTGGGAGGGGATCTTAACTGGGTTGAAGGCCCTAACCAAGGAATGGAAAGGGACAAACATGTGGTGGTAAACAATTTACTAAAGTTGTTTTTTGCACTTGCTGGACGAAATATATTTAATATGTTTTTCTGTACTATTCTTTATATCTCTATATACTTTATTACACCTTTTTTCTAAATGTATCTCATTGCCATACTGTGGCAATACTATTTTTTTTTTCATTCTATTTTGTATAATGGCAATTAACATAAGCCGAACTTGTCAATTTGACTGTCCTAAAACGGGTTTTTGTTCCCATTTGGGCAGTCAAAGCTTTCTAGTTTTTATTGTTTAATAATGCGTGAAAAATAAATAAATTATACGTAATAAAAGTTCTATAATCAGAATCGGCATTTGCTGATCTATATGAATATATATTTTTAAAGCCATTATATTTTTCACTGGAGTTCCTTATTATCATTATATAGGAAGGAACTTTTCGAATTTGGTAACGGAAAGGTTAAACGTACTTGTCAGCGGCAATTCCCAGGATGACTCCAGCAACCGTGAACACGGCCATGTAGGCGGGTCCGGCGAGGATCTGGTAGTCCAGACCTAATCCATTGTAGTTCCACTCGCAGTAGTTGGTGCCGTTGAACTCGAAGCTGCCGCAACTATAAAAAATCGGTTAAGTTTATCACAGATCTACAAACTCATCTGTGCAGGCGACGAAAAGAGGAACTAAAGAGGTTTTTGTTTATAAATGCTTTGGACACGTTGCTGGCCAACCTGATAACTCGAACCCGGATGGTCACTGATAAGATGGAAGGCAGGAGAAGCAGTCATATTAAGGCAATTAAAAAGGTTGAGATTCCCGCTTAACATCGGCAGCATGTTTCGATTCACGCAAAAAAAACCATCACCAAAATGGGTGTTTTATACTATTCTGTAAAGCTCAGACATAATTATTAAAAAGTTTTACGGTCATATTTAAAAAAAACTTAATTGACCACAATGAACAATACGATAATATCGGAAAAGCGGTTCACCTGTAGAAGAGTACATTTTTTTAATGTCTGATATTTAATTTTTTTCTAGACTTATGTAAAAAGACACACCAAAAAATGCTCGGTTAAACGAAAGGCCAAGGTGTGTTTTACTTGCAGTATTTAATTAACTCATCTATGATATTTCTAGGTCATCAAATTATCAAAGCAAAAACACATGATTTTGCATTACTTCCCATTGCATCGCCTTAATAGTATATAATATCATCGGCGGAGTTATTTTTTAAATCATTCGATTTTGACTTGCGTTCTTCCAAATCTAGCTCTGCAATAGAGTTCATTAGCGCGTGAACTGCTTTATATGACGCCGGACTTTTTACGGAGCATTCGAATTTGCCAATTTGATCATGTTTTTCATAAGCGTCGCACTTTACTAAGGGTATTTGCTTGAACTCATGATTTGGCTTAGTTCGAACTTCGATCTTAAAAATGTTGCTCAAACATTGTAAAACAACACTTTTAATATAATTCTGCCGTTCCGCTGTTATAATTAGAGTATCAATTTATAGATTTATTAAAGATGAAAGGGTAACTTACATGTCGCTGTTGTTGGCTTTTTCGCATTGGATTGGCACATCCGTGGTGTAGAAGATGTCTGTGGCGTTGAACTGACACGAGATGTCGCCATAATGCAGGTCTATCGCTGTCACTTTGGAAGTGGTTCCTGAAGCAAACAAAAAATTTACCATTAGAAACACTGACGTCGGAAGTAATATACTAGCCATAAGTATGATTTCGACGGCTGGAGGCAATGGTCAAGTGACACCCATTTTGCCACCAGATTAGTTCACAACCATCCACGTTAGATTCGCGTGATTTTGACTGCGGAAAGAAAATTACAAAACATTTATAAAAAAGTTCAAACTAAATACTCTTGCAAAATATTCGGTTTATGTAAACAAGCGAAAACTTTTTACTTAATTTGGCGGCACACCTAGCTCGCCCTTTGCCCCTCTTATTTTTATTTCTTCTTAGGGCATCTCTATGTATTATTTGCAATGCGATTAGAAAACATTTCCATACCCTTTGAAAATATTTAATCAATTTCATTAAAAGTGAATCAAAATTGACCTTACTTTGAGCACAATACAAGTACACGCCTGTAGTACACTGTTCTGGTACTTAATAAAGGCAACTTTCAGTTTGATATTAATGGGAAACCTTTTTTAAATTGGTTAATTGCGTCATTAAAAATGCCTGTTTAATTATTAGAGCAATGTATAGTATTATAATTTCTTAATATCCGCGGTAAAGGAGACAAATATCCCGTATTTGTATGATAAGTTTTAATATAAAAAATGTATTTTAACCTCCTTGTTGAATTGTTGTTGGTGTATTAATGTTGATTTGTGATAAAATGTTTGGTGTATCAATTGATGCATGTATAAGTTTGTAGAAAAGGCATACATCAGAAAGTTTACGCCGGACTGACAGAGGTTGTAGTTTATAGTGCCAATAATTATCCTGATATATATTTATTATGTATGTGTATGTAAATGTCTGTATACTCGTATGTATCGACTGCCATAATACCGGTATTTGCTTAGTTTGGTAGTCGAAAATCATATTAAATCTTTTTATTTTTAAAAATTAATGACAAAAGATAATTTAAAAAAATATGTATTTAAAAAAATATTGTTTTTTAATCGCCCTACCCATACGAACGTACGTGATACGGCAGATATATTATCGCCCGAACGCAACAAGCCGTATCCCGTACGTTCAAGTACAAAACCCGTAACTCACAAAACATTCGTATACGTCAAGTTTGTTCGTGCTTCATCTCGTTTAGTATTTTGAGGTCAGCCGAAGCTAACGGATGTGTTGGGGTATTTTCATCTCTCCCATACAAGTTACGTCACTAGTCATATTGTTATTGCGAAATCTAATGAAAAAAAAACTATGTTTTTTTAACTAATTTTTAAATAATAACCCAAAGGACGGGCGGTTAGTGATTAAATAATATATTACTACAAAACTGTTGTCAAAATATCGTGAAACATCTTTTACTATAAAAAGCGTGTCTTAATTCGTCATAAACGGTATAAAAATACGGTACAATCAAATACCGAATTAACATAAAAAGCGTGAACAGAATGCCGACCGGAAAGACACTCAACTAAAAACAAACAATTAGTCAGTTCAATTAAAAAATGGCGCAACCTTTATTTAGGTAACTTATAATGTAATACTTTATTAAAGTATCCATTGAATGGGTCGACCTTGTCCGTGATCTTGAGCACGTTGTTTGAGAATACTCGTGCCGCGGATGAATGGACAACTTTGTTCACTCAAATGGATTCGTAATAATAATAATTGTAATGTTTTAAATCAGAGTTATCCAAACTTTACATATATATTATTTTTATCACTAGCAGACGTACTCGGTGTTGCACAGAATTATGTATGAATGGTTTGAAGTAAAGCTTTGATGATGTGATGTGTTACTCCTACCCCTACCCCTATCCCTATTCAATAATTTTCCTCTCATTTTGAACGTCAAGTGTCTCGAAAATTTTCAAGAAGCACCCTACAGGTACTTAAACGATGTCATTGCTGAATTTGTTCGTGAGACAAATTAAATATTTAATTGTTGTATTTCGTGAAGGCTATCTATTGTACTTATGTACCTACTGTGGTGTGTTTAGCACCTGTGTCACTATTGTAATTTGAATTTTTATACCAAAATATGTAAAAGCCCAAATAGGGCGTATACAATATAATAAATAAATAAAATTCTAAATGAATTAAAAATATATACTTTGTATTCACCACTTTATAAATATTCATAGATATCTACATGTTTCGAAAGCGATGCTTTCTTCATCAGGAATATTTGAATAATAATGTCAAGTATATATGTTTTATAATAATTTTTAGGTACCTATTGTGCTTGCAATGCGTCAATCGGTTCACCAAAATGTTTGCCAATTTTTCAGTTTCTTCTTAATGAATTATTATTTATTTATTATTACATGCATTTGTTATCAGCTGACGAATTGCCCATCTCAGTAGGTGTGAAACGCCTGTGTTGAGATGGCAATTTACAGGGGTGGTTATTCAGCTAGGATATTTAGGACAAATAGATTAATACAATTTAATATTTTTTTTTTCAAAAGTGTACTAATCTAAAGGCACGAAAGAATTTAGAAGCTGACAGGTTTACTGGAGGTGATCAATGATCTTACTTTTAAAGGAACTTTTATTTTGTGTATTTGTGATGTCACTGGGTAGGGAATTGAATAGCTTTATAGCATTGTATTTAAAACTTCTTTGTCCATAAGAAGTTTTACAAACTGGAATATTAAAAGATTTTACATGTGATTGTCTTAGGGCTCTAGTGCTTGTTCTTTCTTCAAACATATGAATTTTTTAAATGGACGCAATAGGATATATTTTTAATATGTCTTTTTCAAATTGGAAACATTTAGTTTCTAAGAAATAAAATCGGTACTTGTCCTAAATGGAACTATAAGAATAATTTTCACGATTAGTTTCTGGAACTTTGCTTTTGCAAGTATTTGTGGAACTACCCCAACTGATAATACCATATTCGAGAGATGATTGTACAAGAGATTGATGCTTGGAATGAACCACCTGCGTGTCAGAAGGGATGTACACATTGTTACATATTTCTTTAGACTGATTCGCGGATGTTTCGTAAATTCGTCCATCATGGAGAGCATTCATTTCTATGTTCCAGAAGGTTATCTCCATCACCGACAGCACAGACTGTTTTATCTCCCGGCTTGCAGGACCAACTTGCCAATGGTCATGCCGGTGGGGAGGGCAATCTTGCTGTTAAATAGAATCACTTCGGATATCGACATATTTAGCATTAATAAAGCTGCATTTAAACATAAAGCTTTGTTGCTCCTTGTATAATACCAGTATGTGTTGTATGCAATTTACCGAGATTACATGTCTACCTTCTTTCTTTTAATTTTAATTATTTTTTATAAGTAATTATTTTGGATGTTGTACATCCGGCCTTATCTAATAAATCTTTGAAAATGCCTTAAAATGTAAATTTGGTAAAATTTTTAAGAGGAATAAAGAATTGAATTGAAGGCCCCCCCCCCCTTACAATACCCCGCTCTTTCCCTACTTTATTCACAACCGACCCCCTGGATTTGGCGATATTACCTACTTTGAAAAACACTGCTGTAACGCGCTGTTGCATTGTTCAATTTAAAAAAAAAGCGAAAAATCCATGCGGATGCTGAAAAAAACGAAGGACTTGGGGTTTCGCTGAACGTCAGGAAGTGTAAAGTGTCGTTTTGGTGACAATTCTTGGTCACGGCTGTACCCGTGCCTCTATTGACACACTGAGAGAACCGAAAGCTGATGAGTTTTGATGTAAACAGGTAAACAGTTGACTGGTTTTCATCCGTAAGGTTGAATGGCGGCGGTTGTTTTTCCGTGTTTATTGAAATCTATTATTATATGCTAACAATGATCATTGTCAAGATTACAGTTCAAGTAAGAGTGCGGTCCTTCTGGTGGCGCTAAAACCGTGGAGATTTCTGGCTTTATTTGAGTTTAACTTAAAGGAGGAGTTGAAACTTCTTCCCATTGGCGCAATAACCGCCCTAACAAGCCTTCTATTGATTTGCTTGGTGTAACTTTAAGTAACCAGCTCACGCACGGGGGCTCCATCGAGTCAAGTTATCCTCTCAGAAGCCGGGTTCACTGTACAGGGACCGCAGATACTTTAATCCCCTGTACAAATCGCAAGAGTACACCAATGTTGAATTTGGCAGAAACCTCTGGTTTGGTGCCCCAAAATACCAGAGAAAACCCTTGACTCTGTGCAGAAGCGGGCGGTCCTTTTGACAAAGTGATTGCAATCTTTAAAGCAAAGTGCAAAGTAGGAAAATGCTGTCTTTGTTCTACCGGCATTTCAATGAAAGATGCTCTGGGGAACTAGCGTTATTTATCCTTTCGAAACCAAACATGAGGCCGGTGTTTAGCGGGAATTACAACCTTTTCGACACCTGCATAAGAAGTGGGTGATTTCGTTCGAATTTCAGGAAGTGGATCACCTTAACTGCTCTTCAAGCAATCGGTATATCTCATATTCATAGTTGTACTTCGGCCACTGGACATTATTTCCTTGAATGGCTTTAATCCCAGAATGGCAGCGAGGAGTAAAATTTATTTTGTCCAATTGCAAACTAATTTTTCAGTGAAGTGCCGACGCTTTCTTCGAGATATGCGTTCCTTGAGTTCTTTCCTCAGCAATTCGCTTGTCTTCATAGTACAGACTGCGGCTTTTTCTCGTAGGCAAGTAGAAAAAAAAAATTCACAGAGAAAATTGTCTGATTGTATGGTGGTAACTATTGAGTGAATTTTAATCTCTTTTCCGGCACAATAATGAGAATTACACATACATATTTTTGATAAATTTAAACAATAAACATGTTTATTATGAGTGATATTTATTCCCTAAGCGATAAAGATTAATCAAAGATAAGAGAAAAAAACGCATCATTCACAATTGAAGTAAAATATGCCTCTCGCTTCCATTAATGGGCTTAGGAAGAACGCTTCCATTCTAGGGTTAATGATTCAGCTTTGGATTTTGATTTAAAAACTATCAAAACCCTTTTATTGTTTTGCTATTCATTACAAGGGTCCCCAACGCTGAGTCACAGTTTAATACTGGTCTCGTTGAGCGACCTTGAGGGAAACTCCAACTGGATTTCTGGGTTTTTACAAACTTTGTTGCGCGTTGATGTCACTTCAGGTAAGCTGGTGCATCGACCTGAAATGCCCTTCACAGAAATAGTACGAATGCAGTAAATGTATTCATTTATTCTCTCTACTCTTGTATTCAATTGATGTTTTTATTATATTTATAAAAGTTTTCCGTATCCCTTTGGCTATAAAAAATGAAGAAACAAGATACATTAGTCTAGTGAAGTGAAGAGTTATAAAATGAATTAACGAGGATGTAAAACTGAGAGTTAATGGTTGAATTGGATAGTTCTTCGATCATTCTTACTACGTAAACCGCATTCAATAATCTTCGTCTCATTCTTTTTGTATGATTGCAAGGATGGATAATGCATTATAGGGATCTGTACCATATACAGAATGCTGAATCTTTTTCTACCAACCTTTTCATCGTTGTCGGGCGGCAGTAAAAAATCTTTGTCGTAAAAGTGTGATACAAATCTGTACCATCTCATAGATCTGTGGAAAGGTAACCTTAAAGATGTACAGAATTATCCTTTTCCTAAATATTAATGAGGTAATGCGGTCAAGAGAGGTCTTGAAGACCTATGAAATGTCATGACATGTTCTACTACATACCCATGGGGTAACGTAGGTAATTATAAGATATTCTATAGACCTTTAGTAATATAACCATGATATGTCTTAAAGACCTATGAATTATCTGTAATATATCATATGTTTCTACAGACCATTAGTAATGTTATCATCAGATGTCTCAAAAACCTATGAAATATTTGCTTTACTATATACCCATGAGGTCATGTAGGTAATCATGAGATGTTCTACAGACCATTAGTAATTTTATCATCAGATGTTTCAAAGATCTATGAAATATCATGACATATTCGTTTTACTATATACCCATGAGGTCATGTAGGTAATCGTGAGATGTTCTACACATCATTAGTAATGTTATCATCAGATGTCTCAAAGACCTATGAAATACCATGACATATTTGTTCTACATACCCATGAGGTCATGTAGGTAATCGTGAAATTTTCTACAGGCCATTAGTAATGTTATCATCAAATTTCTCAAAGACCTATGAAATACTCGTATCATGACATATTAGTTCTACTAATATACCCATGAGGTCATTTAGGTAATCGTGAGATATTCTATAGGCCATTAGTAATGTTATCATCAGATGTCTCAAAGACCTTTGAAATATCATGACATATTTGTTCTACTATATACCCATGAGGTCATGTAGGTAATCGTGAGATGTTCCACAGACTCTATAGATCTTTAGTAATGTAATCACGAGATGCTATACCTATGAAATATCATGACATGTTTGTTCTAATACATATCCATGGGGTAACGTAGATAATAATAAGATGTTCTACGGACCTTTAGTAATGAAATAATGAGATGTTTTATAGACCAATGAAATATCATAACATATTCTACTACAGACTAATGAGGTAATGTAATCGTCAGATGTTTTACAGACATACTTATAAAAGAAGGCAATATTAAGTTGTTCTGCTCTACATACCTTTGAGAATGAGATAATGTATACATGAGATCTTCTACAGTCTTATGACGGAGTAGTGCAATCATGAGATGTCCTATAGAAGTATGTAATAATGGGATGTTTGTTTCATAGACTTATGAGGTAATGCCCCGCTCCCCCAACATGTACCCGATGGGCACAATACCGAGAACGTATGCCGTGTAGGAGCTCAGCTTTCCCTCATTTTACTCGTGAGTCCCACAGACACGTAGCGGGCGTATACACGAGGTGTTTGTCTTAAAGACCTATGTACGAGTAATAATGAGATATACAGACCTATGAGGTAATGACCCAGCTCCCCCAGGATGTATCCGATGGACACTATGGCGAGGACGTATGCGGAGTAGTAGGAGCGCAGCTTCTCCTTCAGTTTACTCGTGAGTCCCACAGACATGGTGGCGGCGGGTGACCTCACAGACTACCCAAACCTGGAGACAAAATAACAACAATATAAATATAAAGAAATAACAAGAAAAACACATTGTATATACCAGACACAACTGCACGAAGCCGGTGGGACTATGGCACCCACGATTGGGGTATGTTATGAGGGTGAAGGGGTGGATAGGAAATTGTGAAGAGGACTGGACTATTCAAATCTAGTCATCAAACACGGATAATGCCATTTCAAGAAAAGTTTCTGGGTCCCGACCGATTTGGATGGTGTGTTCCTATGAACGTACTACTGTAAGGTTTCAGAGGTTGAAACAAAGTATGCTAATGAAGCACAGGTAATATTCAAATGTTCTCTTTATTATAGCGATGAGTCGTTCATTTGTGCCAGCTCATTTTGATGAGCCGTGAGCGTACGATTCCTGGTAAACCGTACCATGGGTCAATTGAACTTGGTCTCTTTTTGACAAACCTTAGAACAACTTGAATAAATATTGTTCATTTATCTAAAAAGATAAACATATCTCTGATGTTCGACAGTATTCTTGCGCATTTTTACGATGACGAATCTTTAAGTAAAGTCCATTGATCTAATTTTGTTTAATACAAAATCATCGTATATGTGTCTAATTTCTATGAGGCTAGATTATGCCCTCGACCGTGGGACTTGAAATTGATATTTGGCGCCATGACGAATCGTAAAGCAGTTCTTTTCAAGGCTTTAGATAAGGAATAATTACTGTATTTACACATGTGTAAACACTGTACAGCATGTGGACGGCGCCTAACTTAAACGGCATCTGGACGTTTTGTACCTACACCTATACGATGGGAGCTGGGAGTCGTATAAACTGGGGTATGAGCTAATAAACTGGGAGTCGGCTATTAATATGTGCCGGCTTTAAAATAAGCCGTCGTTCAATTGAGTCGTACGACAATGTTGAGCTGGTACCGTGACTCCCGCTCTTAACAAAATGAGTCACGACCCATCGCTACTTTATTCGACACAAAAATGTATATGTATATTTGCGATGTTTATTCAAGGGGCGACTCGTTTGTGTTAGTGTCTGAAAGGCCGTGCCTTTCGGTACAAATATACTCCTGCTGCCAATAAATGCCGCGATCAGTGCCACCTGTTGGTACCTCTACATATATAATTTTGTTTCGATGATATTGGTTGTGAGTTTATTCCTCGTTGGCACTTTATATTTTGAACTAATTACTAAATTTATACGTCGGAATAACTTATTGAAGCTTATAAAACTCATTGTAATATTTAATCATTTAAGAAAATAATATTAACATATTTAAAACGGGAAGCAGAAAAAAATGAGAATTACTTAATCGAGATTAAATGAAGGAAAATAATTAGGTTTCATTCTCTTATTGATTAGAGCGTTGTCCTAGTAAGTCTTTGGTCTTGAGTTCGATTCCCAGATGCAACAGTAACTCTTTTATTTTGTGTGTCTTTGTCTGTTTTATATTTGAATAAATTAAATACTTTTATAATAATAATAATACTTGGATGATTTATATAGCGCCGTTTTTGTGAAAAATCACCCCGAGGGCGCTGTACAAATACTACTTTCTAGGGTTTATCTTATTATGGACATATACAGAAAACATACTTACCTGGTAGGGAACTCCAGATTAAAACGTTAAATTACAAATGTTTTGGACTGAGATGATGTGACTTTGCACGCACAGGACACATATATTAGAAAACACTGCACATTGCATGACATTGAAGTTACTGTTTAAATCCTATTTGTCATTGATATTACATACATTAGAAGGTTATTGGCAAAAGATGATTAGGTACTTATTTGAAAGAAGATTTTATTTGAGATTTTTGATAATAATTATTTACATTTACAAATATTTATAATTATTTGTTAATTAGGTGTGCAACTGTACCATTCATACGTACAAAATATATGTTTGCGCTCAGACGGGATTCGACCTGATAACCTTACCATTCGCAATAATTTAATGTAAATACTGCTAGTATTATTTTATAATTTATTATGACACGGAAGTAAATACTTATTTGCTAAATCAGGCCATTATTTGCTAAAAATGTTAATTTGCGAAAACGATGAGCTAAGAAAGCATTACCGATAATTAACACTTAACTAGGTTGCAATAATTATTTAAATTCATTAATACATTAAAACATAATCTCGTGAACTCTCCTTGGCATGTCTTTGGTTCTCTTACATCTATGGTAAATAGGTACAGATCGACACGTTTCGGTTTCGGTTGGACTCAACCTTCTTCAGGAATGTACACATATAAACTAAAATTAAAATACAGAGATATCATAATGGAGACAGAGAAAGTGAGGAAAAGAGACAGCACGATAGGGTAGAACAGTTCAGAGCACTTCGCTGAGGGGGTATTTCTAATGATTTTTCTTAATGCTTAAGTTATTAAGGCGCAAGTTTCATACTATTTTTATGTATTAATTGTACTCCTGTACTTTTATCAAAATTATGGTTAGTATTAATTAAATGTTCGGCGAATTCTGAAAAACCTATACTTGTTAAGCATCTAATATGTTCTTTGACTGTAATGTTTCCGTTTCTCGCGGTTTTACCTATATAAATTGCCGGGCAATCGTTACAATGAAGTTTATAGATGCCATAATGGCTTAATGTATCTTCTTTGTCTTTACAATTAATTAAAAGTTTGCCTAAGTTATTATTGGTATAAAAAGCTGGTTTTATTTCTGATGGGAGTTTTGATGTGCACAAGGAAGAAAATTCACTAATATACAAAATTCTGCGCCATTTGGGAGTTAAGTTATTATTATTAGATTGTAGATCATTATAGATATATTTATTTGTTGAAATACGGCGAAGTTTTTTTGATAAGATTTTGTCAATTATATTATGGTCGTATCCGTTATTATAAGCTATTAATTTAATTGTAGAGAGTTCATTAGAGAAATTATTATTAGATAGTGGGATGGTGACTAGACGGTGAATCATGCTGTGGAAAGCGGAGTGTTTATGTGACATAGGATGGTTGGAGGTATTATGTATTATGGTGTCGGTAAACGTAGGTTTTCGGTAAATGTTGAAGCTAATTTTGTTATTAATAATAGATAAAGAAAGGTCTAGAAAATTTAAACAGGATTTTATACCTATCTCTAATGTGAACTGGATTTGGTTATGGAAGGAATTGAGGAGTGATAGGAAAGTGTTTAACTGGCGCTCTGTACCCGTCCAAATGCAAAATACATCATCGACATAACGTTTCCACACAAGTACATTTTTTAACAAAGGGGATTTGGATTGAAATATCTTATTTTCTACGCTGTCCATAAAAATGTCAGCAAAAATAGGGCTACTTGGCGCTCCCATAGGCAAACCCTCTATCTGCTGGTACACAACATCATTGAATTTAAAATAATTTTGGTTCAAACAAACATTAAATAGTCGAGTAAGATCATTGGAAAGGTCATTGGGTAAATTAGAATTATTTAGTAGGTTAGCTATTAAGGGTTTACATTCGATTATAGGTACATTAGGAAACAAAACGACATTAGGAAACAAACGGAAAGAGTACGACTGAAAAAGCAAAATTGTATAAAATATATTCTATTAAATACAGAGTTATGTCTATCAATATTCATTTTTATCAACAGTGTATAAAGTTAAAAGTGTTTCCTAATTTTCTAAATTCAAATTTTAATGGTGCATCCAAAAAAAAGTCCATCAACGCACCTTTCCAGTTGTCAAAAACAAACCACTGATCCAAAACGGCTGATAATGCTAACATATGACAAACATATGTGTACCAACATAACAAAAACAAAATTGATAATCGAATGTACACAGCCCGCGAAAATTCAAAATTCACCTTTTCTTTTGAACACACCTCGTATATATTTTTATACAAACTGCTTTCAAAAAATTAGTATCGTACTTGTGTTTACTTTTAAAACGCCCACTAAAATCTTTTTATACTTATGTACGTATATGTGATAATAACAGTAAATACTGTTTACTGTCATAACTAATGAAGTGTTTTTTTGTTTGTTTCTTATTTTCACTAGCACTTATTTCTTTTAAGAAAATTTAACCTTATTTTTGTTAAAAATGAAAACGTTCACATAAGCCATAGATAGAATGTGAAAAGAAATTATTATAATACCGACACATAGGCTTTGCCTTTGTGTGATTTTTTTGTTTACATATTTAATTTTTATCATGTTTTCTTGTATTTTATAGACTGTTTCAAAATGTACTTATGTAACAAAAATTTTCAATAAAAAATTGACATTCTGTAATAGGAGTGTGTTATCACCATAACAAAACTGTTCTACTGTTTTTCATATTTTAAAAATACCTTTTGTAAAACATTGATCACAACATGCATGTACCTATATGTTTTATTATTTTATTGCGCTATTATTTTAATGATTATTTTTGTTAATTATTGTTTTATTAAATTCCCATTCTATGAAAAATAATATTATATTAGAAAAAAAATATGAGTGGCTTTAAAATTTAGTGAAACTATATATATAAAAAAAAAAAAAAACACCAACGATATTTAAACTATAAACAATTGGGTATGCCATAATCTCACTGGCACCAGATGGTTGGAAGCAGGTTGTGCGGTACTCGTATAAAAAAAGTGTATTTAGCTGTAATTGTGTTAAGGTGTATTTGGCTCGTGGGCCGCAGGTTGTGCATCACTGCTTTAATTAAAAAAATAAACAATTGTAGTGTTTGAGAAAACCCAA
>JAHDVE020000890.1:0-38734 GCA_022606495.2 Halesus radiatus
TCAGTGGTCACAACAATCAGTCGATAGCCGGAAGGGAAGACGATAATAAAATTGCAATTTTCAAATATTAAATGCACAATAATTCGTACTCGGACTTTAAAAAAATTGCACACAACCTTCCTTTTGGTCACAGAGCAATGCACGCCACTGATTTTAGCCGTTCACACGGCAAATGGAAAAACCGATACATATGTACCCACCTACAATAAGGGCTATATTTCATGAGAGGCACTATGAAACACGACCCATGTACAATAATATGTTTAATACGTTCCCTAGAAATATGTATCACCTGAAGGGCGCTTTACAACTAATGTAAGAACCTACGTAGGTACAATCCGTATACCAACCTCACTACATAAATAATGAGCTGGCTTTGAACCCCATCATATGGTCACTGGTCACCCTGCAGTGAATACCTTCAATGGAAGTTACAAATTTCCTAATTAATCGAAGAGAATCGAACGTTTCCTCGTATTATTTTATCCCGTTATAACATCTCATATTACAGCCCGTAACTGTAGAGGAGTCAGCACAATGATGTGGGTAACAATCTACCAAAAGTTATTAGGATTCACTATATTTTACTTAAAAAATTCAGATTTTCGATACATTTATGTGATATCCCAAAAAACTTTCATCTGCCCGAAGCCAGTGTATGGCGTCCCATTTGGCTGAAGGAAGTTGCGGAAAGGAACGAGAAGACGAGGGGAAGGTTTGGGACTTCCTGGCTATTTAGATCTAGTCAATAAGTAGACAATATGCTAAAATTGACATAATATTTTCATTCACCAAATACAAGTAAATGAGTTCTCTGTGAATATGAAGGGCCGAAGTTCGAAAAACCTTCCGCTAATGGAGAGGCCATCTTCTTGGCACTTCAGATCTGTAGGTACTTCTAGTATGTCAGTATACGCCTCCTAGCCTTTCCACAAAGAAGAACACGTTTAATGCTAAACGAAAGGTAATCCGCCAACACAGATTTTTTTTTACATGAATACCGCACAAGAGTCTCAACTGCTCCCAACCGTCTGGAGCCAGTGAAACTATGGCATCCCCAATAGGGAAATGTTGTGAGGCTGAAGGTATTGGGGAGAGGGGAAGAGGAAGGTGGGGAAATGCCTGGCTATTCAGATCTGGTCACCAAACACGGCTAAAAGCCATTTCAAGCAACGTTTCAATTCTGAATGGTGGTCTTTCACCAGGGCGATACTGAGAGTATCTTCCACTCTGGAACGTGCACAAATATATTACACATTATTTTTTAATTAATTAATTGTGGAACAGCACAAATTAATTAAATATAAATTAGTTGCGCACGCCGGGATTTGAACCCGCGACCTTCCGATTCGTAGTCGAGAGCCTTACCCCTCGACCATGGAGGCCGTCAATGGCGCTAATTGAAATATTTCAGGAAAAACACTTTTAGCAGGTAATACTTTTAAATATTGAAATTAATTGTTTGTTGACCGGTGTACACACGGAATATGAAACGTAATAAATTGTTACTGTAGATTTAAAGCTCAACCCCTTCAAGAAACTTATAAATTTTTTATTTTTTTTTGTAAAACTAACATGTCCAGTATTTTTATAAGTTTATCGAAGGACTTGAGCTTTAAACTTACAATAACAAATTCATATTCACCGGCCAAAAAAAAATTATCTCAGTATTTTAAATTTTTTTTTTCTAAAATATTTGAATTAGCGCCATCTGTGAACGCGAATTACGTTTCGTTTAGCATTAATAATATTTAGTGGTCCGAGATATTTCATATAAACAGATTATAGTGGTTAATATTATAAAGAAAAAAAAATGTAAAAAGTTCATATTCGACCGATTGTATGCACATACAAATTACTTGACCCATTATCATGCATTTAATGTAGTTATGGGTACCATACCAATCAGTGGCGTGCATTGCCCTATGATTAAATGTGTATAGTTTACAAGTTTGGGCATGAATAATATTGTGCGTTGAACATTTGAAAATGGAAATTTTATTATTATCTTCAGTTGATTATTATTGCTAACCGAACGAGCGCACGAGTCCCTTTCCAAATTCACTGACGTAATATACTGTCTTTCCCGCCAGAACATCGTAAGCGGAAATTTGATGTTTTTCGTTGTTTTTATTGATTGAATCCGTTCAAAATAGATTTTCGCATGGACTTGTAAAAGATTGTAAGGAATTTGTTTTTTGATTGTTTAATTTTATCGTATGACTTGCTGAAGTATCCGGCGTTGCCCAGGGCTATGAATAGTTTATAGGAAAGTTTTGAGGTTGAGATGTGTTATTCCTACCCCTACCCCTACCCTTACCCAACACTTGACATTTCCCAAATGACTTTAAGATTCACTAAAAAACACACAACAAACACAGAAAATAAGTTGAAATAAAATTTGTTTGTTTGTTTGTTCTCGATTTTCTCGAAAATTACTGGACCGGTTTCCCTGAAAATAGCACTTTTTTTTTGTTAGTGCCGGGAAGGTTTAGAGAGTAGTTTGAATGAAAACCAATGTGTAAAACTGTTGCTATAATGTTTTAAAATTAGTATGAAAAACATTGAATCCGCCATGTTTTATTTAGGTTAGCCCATAGATATAACACCCTGATTAGCCAAAGATTGCATATTCAAAAGAAGAAGGTTTTTTTTGGGTAGAATATTTTCAAAATGGAAAACACGAGTAGGTACCTACTTAAGAACTTTATGATTTAGATATGTTTTGAAAAAATAAACGTTTGGAATGAAATAAAATACTCAAATGAATGTTTCTTTATTTGGATATAGTTACATTCGCTGTCAAATAAATTATTGTTCTCGAGCAAGGCCGCGTACACATCAGCGAGTATATTATATAATTTATATTAATATAAATATATTACATTTTGATCAGAAATTTGCCGCCTTTAATTTTTTTTTAAAATTAAAAATTTTTTAAATTTAATTTTTCTGTATTTTTTTTCATATGGATCGTTTTTCTTAGAGTAGGCACAAATTTTCAACCTTTGTGGACGGTACGCCACTGGTACCGATGTGATACTTCTGTGTAATTAGTAATTTCAACATCGCACCTGATACTCCATAGAGGAGGCGGCACTAACGCATTAAATCCATAATATTAAATGTTCTCCCGGTCAAAAATTACATCATTTATTCGGTAATTACACCATTCCAAAAAACCACGTAGAACATTATAAAGAGCTTCGGGCAAATAGAGTAAACGCACGGTAAGCAGCGAAACCTGACTACATGAACACTGAAACTGAATACAACTCACAATCACGCTGTTTTACCGCAGTGATAGGCAGATAGGAAGGACTGCTACACATCTCTGCCTTGGTACACACTCCTTGCTTCATTCACATTCATACATTGTCTCATACGTACGTATCTATGTTTTATGTCATTCTGACTCTTAACATATTAACTCAAGAACACATCTCATTCTGTATCAGACGCATATTCATTCCAAATTTGAAGATGTTAATAAGATGAGATGAGACGATTACCCAGCCGTGATAACAAGTCTTATCAATGTGCAAATGCGGAATTCGCACTAGTTTAACCAATTCATTTGCTTTATGGTTTTGTTTTCATATTTTTATAGGTTTCTGTGCATTCCTAAAATAATATCACTGTTCACATGAGAGGTTCGCATTAATTTAATCGAGTCATTTATTTTACATTTTTTCATGGGTTTCTAAATATTCATAAGATGATTCATCCTCGATAAAGGATCATATTACTGTGCAAGTACAAATATGCATTAATTTAATCAAGTCATTTATTTTCCATTTTTTATGAGTTTCTTAATATTCGTGAGATGATATATCCCTGATAAAGGATTTTATTACTGTACAAATGCGAGATTTACAATTTGTTTTAATGGATTCATCTGTGTTATAGTTTTGTTGATCATATTTGCGGGCATTTCTTTCCTGGAAATAATTGCCCCCATTAATAATAATTACCCCTAAACGTCGAACAGATGTTGAATATTTTTTAAATAAATAGAGAAACAACCAGTATGGAGAGTCAGTTGTCATTCAAGAGCCGAACAAATCTTTTACTTATCTTGCCTTCGCCTTCCCTGAAACCTTCCACATCTGCTGCCTCGCCAAGCCTGAACTCTGCCTGAGGATATCTTGGTACCTACATCTTCAAAACTAGCCGGCCCTGTTAGGACCGCAAGTACCAGGATAAGGCAGAAAATCAGCTCATCTAGTGCCCCATTTTCAGCACTGGGTGCGTGAAGCCAGCACCCCCCCACTCAGCATCCCCAAAAGTAGAACGAGAGCGTGTTTGGAGCCAGCAACCTACATTTCACAGTCTTGTGCGGACATCTGTCCAGTACAGATTCAGTTGATTTGTGCCATGTCTTCCTCGAACATACCCGGCTTCTTCTACCATTCACACTCGCGCCATAAATTCTACTTATATACCTTTCTTCGTTCATCCGCTCTACATGCCCAAACCACCTACGATCTAAGCGTCCCCTTCTTGAGGCTAAGCAAAACGTAACACGAGCTCACAGATGGCGCTAAATTAAATAAGATAACCTAGTCCTCCAAGAAACTTATAAAAATACAATATTATTATTGTGAAACTAATATATACAGAGTTTTTATAAGTTTCTTGAAGGACTTGAGCTTTGAACTTGCAATAAAAATTTATTCCATTTCATGTTCCGCGTAAATAAACATTCAAAAGCATTACCTGTTAAAAGTGTTTTTTTTTGTTCTAAAATATTTGTATTTTCGCCATCTGTGAGCGCGTATCATGTTTCGTTTAATGTGAATATTATTCATTAGCTTGTAAAAACACAAATCACACATATTAACGCTCAGAGTCAGACTATGACTAAGGCATCCCCATTTTGGGTATTTTGTATGGCTAAGGGGGGAGGGGAGGGTAAGAAGATTGGAATAGAAAGGTTGAGAAATAGATATAATTCAATAAATGATAAAATTACTAATGATGTTAAACTGTTGGCTTTTGGAAAGTAACAATGTGTATTGATGGTATCAAATATGACGATCTCCTTGATCGTATAGCTCCATGATATATGCTGTATTTACACTATTTTGGTCTTTCTCACATTGTCTATCGAACAAATATAATGGTATCCTTTATTGTATATCTTCTTGATAGCTAGTATTATATTAAGTCTATCCTCATTGTAACAAAATTTTACAATTGTTTTTTTTTTAAATTTATATATTGATATTTATGTAATATTATTTAAATCGGTATAATGTAATCGGAGTCTAGTATTTCCATAACAAAACTGTTATGCTGATTTCATATTTAAAAAAAAAATTCCATAACTTGTGAACATTGATCACAACATGCATGCACCTATATTGTTCTATTATTGCGCTACATTTGAACGATGATTGTTATTTATTGTTGTATTAAATAATATAATTGAACTAAACTCGTGCTGACAAGCTACTTGCAGTGGCTTAGCGGGTAAAAGTATGTAATTAATATTATATAATAAAAATGAATTAAAAATGACAAAATCAACCACTCAAACAAAACTGACACAAACGTACGAGTATGTATAATAATCGATTGTTACGTAGACCTGACACCCACATTTTTATATAATCGTTTTGAATAAATTCACCATTATGTTTTTTTGTGTAGCTTCCCAACCGAGGCGTAATGGAATGTATGTAATGTTATTTGGATTGAAGCGGTGTCAGTTCACAGTTCTCGGCACATGAGGCTGCCTTGTAATTATTGTTATTTATTAGTTGTTGCTTCGTAGATGTTATTATATCGAGTGTAGATATCGACAATCCGCCATGTTGTAATGCGATTCGTTTAAAAACAAGAGGCGGACCTGTCACGCAGCTTTTCGGCCAGCTGATCTACTTAACCGTAAGAAGCAGATAAGAGATAAACCGTGAAGACTCGTATATTTTGGAATTTCATATATGGACATCTCTTAGTTCCATATTTCAGTTTGAATCAGAGTAGAATGGAATGCAAATCGAGATAAATTATCAATTGTACCTACCTAATTATGTCTCAAATGTCAGTATGCAGCACACATCAAAATAATGTTCAAATAATGTTCCTTTTCATGTAGAGAAAATAGTAATTGCTGCATAACACGTATTGAAATTGGACAATTTATCCCTATAAATAGAGACACGACTGGTCCAACCAGCAAGTTGTCCGGCGACTTTCGTAAAGTCACTGTTTCATTTAAAAATCCTTACCCAAAGTCCCCGAATAGGAAGCCGGCGATTTATAGTCGATGTCACTGGCGTGAGCGTCCAGTACAATAATAATAATTTAAAATCCAAGCGGCTCATTAAAAAGGTATTGACATCACGCATAAGAGCATTAAATTTAAGATTGATTCGTTTCTTTTAAGATTTATTTATTCATAAATTTAAATATAAAAACAAAAACATTAGCCACTCATCTCACTAGGAGAATCCTGTGTTGAGATGAGCGGCTTTACAATTTAATAATAATCAGTAAATAGTAATAAGCAATAATAATACATGAATTAAAATAAGTATATATTAATAAGTAAATAATAGTAAATAAATAATAAAAAATAAATAATAATAATTAAATAATAATAATAAGTAAATAATAATGAGTAAATAGAAATAAGCAAATAATAATACACATATAATATGAAGCAATTATTATTACGTAAATAGTAATAAGTACATAATAATAAAAATAGGTAAATAATAATCAGTAAATAAAATGATGTAAATAGTGATAAGTACAAAATAATAAAAATAAAAATAGGTAAATAATAATGAGTATATAAAATTATTTAAATAGTAATAATTGCATAATAATAAAAATAAAAATTGGTAAATAATAATGAGTAAATAAAATTATGTAAATAGTAATAAGGTAAATAATAATGAGTAAATAAAATTATGTAAATAGTAATAAGTACATAATAATAAAAATAAAAACAGGTAAATAATAATGAGTAAATAAAATTATGTAAATAGTAATAAGTAAATAATAATATTTAAGTAAATATATATATTATTGTATTAGTTCTATAAGTAAATAGTAATAAGTAAGTAGTAATAAGTAAGTAGTAATAAGTAAGTAGTAATAAGTAAGTAGTAATAAGTTAGTAGTAATAAGTAAGTAGTAATAAGTAAGTAATAATAAGTAAATAATGAATGAATATTGACACTTGGCATATGTACTAATCTTGTATCTACACATATAATATGGCAGACAGTAGCAGGTAAATACTCGGTAGACGCGGCCATAATAACACGATTAATTAAAAACTTCCATAAAACGTATTTTAGTATGATGGCCGATAATTTGAATTCACTTAAAATCCAAACCGGTTCCTCGACAACGACAGGGTGATGTATGCCATTCAAGAAGCCATTTTAAAACGCAGCGGGATATTTATTTCGTTTTAATTGTGCTATCGGAATAGTTTATGCATGCTCATACCGTGGCCGCCTTGAATCAGAGACGCCAAGAATTTTTATTTTTTGGTGGCTTTTAAAAGTTTCGTTTTGTTTAAGTAGGTAAATGTTAGGTGTTAGGTAGGCACCTAAGGGCCAAGGATATATTCTAGGTAATTTGAATTCGAATTTGTCACGTTTTAATGCTTTGCGAGCGAGATTAATAATTGTATGGAAAAGAGGTTTATTGTATTTTAACATGTTTTTTAATGTCTACTTTAAATAGGTACCTAGATACCTACATATAAATCAAAGGTTCACAACCACTGATAATTTGAGTGCAACTGTGTTCGGTATGTAAAAAATTACTATTTAAAAGAAATGACCTTTTTTCACGTGGAAGTTGTCATAGCGAACATAGTTGCATTCAAATTTAAAACAAGGTGTAAATGGTGGTTGTGTACCTTTTGATTTTGAGATTCTTATATCTAATAAGTTATTTATACCCGCTTCCCAATTTGGGATTTTGGTCGAATGACTCCTTGACCTCTGCAACCGGACTTTCTCAACCCATCGCCTTGCACCGCAGTGGGAGGGATGGGTTAATACGTCCGAGGCACACTGACCCCCAGATACCTATCCACCCTCATACCTTTTTCGCTCTCAAAACTTGCCCTCCTTCCTTTCCTTAAAAATACCCTACACATAGAATCCCCAAAGATGACATTGGCTGCTCTCTGACGGTCCGGTGAGGAACGAACATTTCACTCGTTACTGCAGACACTGCATAGAAAAGTCAAGTTTGCTATGGTAAGGTAACGGTTTGCAACCTTATTATTACTATATTATTACTGGTATATTATTACTCTAAGTTTGCAACGCAGTCCATTGTGGGACTTTTCTGCGCAGTGTCTCCAGTAGCGAGTGAAAAGTTCGTTCCTCACCGGACCGTCAGAGAGCAGCCATAGGCCCCGAGGGAAATGGTTTTCATCAGGGCCTCCCGTGTGGAGTTAATTTAAATATATATAATAGGTTTTGACCTCTGGATTGAACGGAAACGCGCAAGGGATTGCGCAAGGGAAGGCGCAGTTCAAAACAAAACTCAAGACATAAGGCTACTGAAGATGGTCAATATGATTTGTCCGAAACGTCAGGAGTTAAAAAAGAAGTTCTAAGTACTTATATTCGCGGGTAAACCGAGAAAATTATTCTATATATATATCAAATCAAAATAATAAATAAAAACTACTTGGAAGAGATGCGCACTTTGAGTAATATTTTTTTAAATCATACAATACCGCATGAATTTATGCTCGCATATGAATATGAAGAAACTAAAAATTGTTCCAGAATCGGGGTCACTCGGTGTTGTCATGGTGACGAAAAATTTTTGTTTCTTTTTTTTACAATTCAACATTTTCCTGTAAAATGGTATAAAACTGAGCACTTTCTATAAATTATTTGTGAGTCTACCATGTGCATTGAAAAAGTCATTATTTAACGACTTCAATAATTTAATGGTTTTATAAATAGGAAACTTAATACGTTAAGTGAAGTCCTAATATACATTAAATTGTATATGTTATGTGTACCTAAACAATTTTGGTTTTATTTATACAGTTACGTAATAATAATAATAATAATAAATGATTATTCAGGTTTGCGGGGAGGTTAGTGGAGTCCCACACAACTATATATATATAAATAAATGTAAGTTTGTTTGTTCGTTTGTCCTCGATTTTCTCGAAAATTACTTGACCGGTTTCGCTGAAAATAGCACAGTTTGTTTTTATTAGAGCCGGGAAGGTTTAGAAAGTAGTTTGAATGGAATCCGATGTGTAAAACTGTTGATATAACGTTTTTAAATTAGTATGAAAAACATTGAATCCGCCATGTTTTATTTAGGTTAGCCCATTGATATAACACTCTGGTTAGCTATAGATTGCGTATTAAAAAGAAGAAGGTTTTTTGGGTAGAATATTTTCAAAATGGAAAACACAAGTAGGTATCTACTTAAGAACTTTATGATTTAGATATATTTTGAAAAAAAATAAACGTTTGGAATGAAATAAAATATTCAAATGAATGTTTCTTTATTTGGAGATAGTTATTTTTGATGTCAAATCAATTTGACATCAATGACGCGTGAAATGACGAGTGAAAAATCCTGAGCAAGGCCGGGTACACATCAGCTAGTTCCATATTAAATTATATTCAATTTTGGAATGTAATGTATTCAATGTAATATATTTTTTAATCATTGAAGATAATACTAACAACCCTCAAACAAAAACATGAAACCGAAAAGACACAGAAAATAAAAAGATAACAGTATCAACTGGGACTTCATGATCTATCCGGTACTTTGCACTCTAATCCAAGGTACCATCCGTTCTATCATGACTAGAAGATTCTACCGAATTTATTAGTAAAAAAATAGTAACCATTGAATAAGATAATTCAACAACTCTTAGGGCGGGTTGTTTCACAGAATTTGAAGGATTCATCAAACTTTAAAAACAATTTATTTTATTTTATTGTTTTATTGACCACAGACTATTGAACAGCTGGAAAGACCGGTGGTAATTTATGTATATTTATTTTGAGTCTTTAACTGTTTCATATTTTATTTATGGGCGGGTTGTTTCACAGAATTTGAAGGATTCATCAAAATTTCCAGTTCGGTGAAAGTTTTATTCAAGTTCTGCTATTATTCAAGAACTCTGAAAAAACTGAATAATAATGTAATAATAACAGAACACGGATAGAACTTTCATCGAACTTGAAAATTCACTTTGAAATTTTGATGAATCCTTCAAATTCTATGAAACAACCCGCCCTTCAATAATATATGAAATAGTTAAAGACTCAAAATAAATATACATAAATTACCACCGATCTTTCCAGCTGTTCAATAGTCTGATAAGACTCTAATAGACTAAAATATTACATTCGAATTTATAAGCTCCTACCGATCTTTCCCGCTGTTGAATAGTCCGTGGTCAATAAAATAATAAAAGTTTTATTTACGTAGACTTGATTGCAATAAATTTGTCAACGATTCATAAGATCTCAGGACGGCCAAGTTGGCTTTGTCAAATAAGTCCCATGTCCCATCGACATTTTTATGCAAATTTGACCGGGGATTGACTGGAGAAACCGTACCAACTGTTTTGTGTAGGGAGTTGAAGACACAACGGAGGTTGCACGTCGTGACCGTCCGAATATGCAGGTATGCCAAAAAATTAAAGAGGGCGACGTCAAAAGCAACCTAAAATAAATATATTAAAAACACGTCAGTAAAACGTTCATCCAATCATTTAAAAACAACAAACAGCACTTTGTTTAACGGCACCAGAGAATCTTTATTTTTATCTCAGTAGAATCGTAAAACTTTTTGGTTTTGTGCAGCAGCTGATAGGCGATATGTCCGCTATAACCTCTCTAATTTTCTCATAAACGACACATTAAAGCCACAAAAACATAAGAAGATTACAAAGGTACTCTCAGCCGCTGAACCTGATGTAAACGTATTAAAAATACCTGTAAAACAAAATGGCGCTGTTATTTTACTTTTTAATGGATAAAATTAAAAAAAAAAAAAAAAATTAAAATTAAATAAATTAAAGATAAAATAAATATATTAAATATATAATAAATATATTAAATAAATAAATTAAAGATAAAATTAAAATTAAATCTATAAAATCCAAAGCTCCATATCTATTTGGTGAAAATTACTTAGCGGGCTAAAAATAGTTGCGTTGATCTATAAAATCCATTAAAAAATAATATGCAAATTTCACAATTGAAGAGCTTACCGTTCGACGGTTTTGCTGCCTCAGATATCTTTATGAAATATAAACAAATATATTATACTTATGGAGTTCAAGGCTCAAGTGGGTATTGTCCTACCGCTGAGAATAAACATCCCAACCTTCCCCTTTCACATCTCCTTCCTTCCCCACTCCTTTCAGCCTCACAACATTATAACGGATCTATCAGGAATTAGGAATGCCTGTACGGTAAGTATTGTCATCTTTAACCATCTGAAAATACCTTATATAGTCTGACATTTAAAAGTAAACAAAAATTGAGGACGCTGCGATCGTTTAAAAGGTTTTAAATGGCAACACAATGATGGCTCACAGGAAAAACAAAGTAAGTTTTAAAAGTCACAATGGTCGAAGTGCATATTTTTTACCTGAACCAAACGGTCTTTAAAAATAATGGTGCATTCCGAAAGGAGACGATTCTACATCATTTTCTAAGACAATTTTATGTTTAAACTTTTTTTATTATTTAACGCTTTGCAAGGAAGATAATTACATGGAAAGGCGTTTTTTTTTTGTTTTACTGAAATTAATGTATGAAAATACACCTTTATTACATATTAAATCAAAATAAAACACAATCTAATTCAAAGACCAAAATTATAAATCTAAAAACATTAATATAATCGAGTTCAGTTGTTTTGGATTGTTTCATTAAAACCAACTGTCAAATTCGAATGTGAAATAATTTTAATGCCTAGAGCACATTTCAAAGACAAATAAGTAGCTTGGTGGTGCACACCATATGGAAATGAAAAAAAATAATTCCACTTTATTAATTGTCTACACTTTATTGCCAAACTATAAGTGAAAAGTTTAAATTAAACGTCGTCCATATAATGTCGATAGTTCGTAGTTAAGTGTAATTCCAAGAAATGTAGTGTTATTTAATTTAATTTGATGAAACTGTCTGTTTTTTTTGTGAGTCGTTCGATGGAATAAAGTGTAAGAAAAAACGCACGCTCGGTTGTATTAATTTTACGTGTTTCTCATTAGTTAGACATGTGGAACGAATGGAAGAACTTCATGTAAAGATAAATCGATACAAGTTTTGATGCAATACACAATTATTTACAAGGTAATTGTGGCTGAATACTGTCGAATAATGCTATAATACCTAATATAAGCGTGGAAAAGTGGGCGACCCCCTTCAACCTCCATCACATTTGACAGACCATCAAATTGATAATCGGCATGAGGGGCGGCTCGTGACATTTCGTTGTACTAGAGTGCTAAGATTGAAAAAAAACTGCATTATGATGTTGTTGAAGCCGAAATGATTTTCAGTATTTTTTTATACGAAGATTTTTAAGTTTGGGGGTTCAATTGACCAAATTGAAATCCCTAACAAAAACATTTTTAACACAATTTTTTTGTTAGGGATTTCAATAAAAAAAAATCTTTTTCGGTTACAACAACAACAATAATGACTTTTTTTTTCAATATTAGCACTCCAGCACACTAAAAAGTCACGAGCCGCCACTGATCAAGACCGTTTTGAATTTTTGACATTTGATACCCGTTTCAGTTTTTGAACAAATTTGTTATGATTGACGGCGCCTTTCATATTATATGCCTAATGCACTAAAATATTATTACCACAGTAGTATTTTAATCAGAGTGATTCTCTCAGTATCGCCCTGGTGAAATACCACTATTCAGAATCGAAACGTTGCATGCAATAGCTTTAGCCATGTTTAGTGACCCGATCTGAATAGCCAGGTACTTCCCTATCTCCTTACCCTTTCCAATCTATTCAGTGGCACAACATACCCCAATTAGGGATGCCATGGCCCCACTGCCTCCGGGCAGTTGGGACTCCTGTGCGGTATTCGCATTATAAAAAAACAAGGATTTTGAATTTTGGGTACCATCACATAGCGTCACCACTAATGAAAAATAAATTAATAAAACTCCTTGCTTCATTTACATTCAAATATCGTCTCACACCCTACTCTTCTGTTATTCTGATTCTTAATATGACTCGATTCAAGTATTTGATTCACTTAATCGTGCCATGTCTTCTCCGGGCGTCCCGACTTCTTCTACCATTAACTTTCGAGTAATATATTATTCTCCTTACATTCATTTCTTCGTTCATCCGCCCTACATGCTCAAAAAATATAATCGTCCGTTTCTTAACCATTACGCCTACGTCAATCAGCCTTGCATTCTTTCCATATCTCCGCGGTCATACAAAGTTTTACCACACATACGCCTCAGAGATCTCATTTCTACAGCATTCAGTATACTTTCATCCTTCCTCTGTAAGTTCCATGCCTCACTGCCATACCTCCACGATGTTAAAAAACAGTTTACTCTTTTTGTTCCTCTTTTTTCCACGCAGTTTAGATTATACATCTGTAAATAAATTTGGTAGCCGGTCGCGGTTTTTTTTAAAGCATTTTAACGAAGACGGACAGTATCTTGAACCGGACGTATTTGATAGGGTCATCAACAGATCGTTTTGTTTAGATCAGCGTTTCTCAACCACCGGTCCGGCGAAATTCTGCTGGTCCGTGCATGGTTGTCGCCCGTTTTAAAATGCCTGACCCACTGTATGGAAAATAAACTATTACGTAAATAAACTGATACGTCTTTGAGGCTAATTTCGTTTAGTCTGATCTTTTATTAAATATTTACCCACAATTGAGGTAAAAGATAATATAATTGGACAAGATATTAATATAATTGAATTCTTATTCTTCTAGAGTTGCTTTCTCATTGCTGAGGATCGTGACCCCCACCCGAACCTCATTCGCGATTCTGTGCTGCGTGAAGAGCTGCGGACACCGACACTCCGGACACTTGAGAAAGTTGGTCACTCCAACGCATTGGTGACTTTCCTCTGCTTCTCCTGCCTTCCACTTTGCAAGAGACTATTAGCTTTTCCAGGTTGGAGTTCTCGGTTTGGTGAGCAATATGTCCAAAGAATTTGAGGATACGCTGCAGGCAGACAGTTGATAGCCTATTGTGGATGCCAAGTTCTTCCAGAATTGATATATTTGAGCACCTGGCTGTCCATGGAGTCCTGAGCATTTTCCAACAGCACCACATTTCGAGGTCATCTATCTGCTTCCTTTCGCTGGCTTTGAGTGTCCATGTTTGTACATCATTTTCACCACTTCATTTATTTTTTATCGACAAAGTGACGATCGCCTTTTGCATTTAAATGGTCGAAACATTATCTCGCTCACAACAATTTATCTAAATATTGCTAAAGATCTTTTATTAACAATTAATATATTGGAGAAAAATAATACCTTTAATAAACTTGTCAATTTGGTTGTCCTAAACGGGCTTTGTTGCTAGTTGATCAGTAAAAGCTTTCTTACACCTTTGTTTCAAATAAATAATTTTTGTTATTATTATTATAAGATAAACTTTGTAAATCAGGAGTGTAAATAATAATTTTAATATTACCAACAATAAAATAAAAACTTGAATAACCCTATATTATTTTTTTCCCAATTGGAACGTTCCATGTAAACCCCCCTCCTCCTCCCTTCTAATCCTCTCCCACAATATAATATGTAATGATAATAATAATAATAATACTTGGATGATTTGTATAGCGCCGTTTTTGTGAAAAATCACCTCAAGGGCGCAAGTCTATATTATTTGTAATTTAGTTTTATATTAACCCTAAGAGGTGAGAATTACTCACGAAACATCTCAGTTTTATTACAACAGTAAAGTAATTAGACAAAGATTTAAAAAAATATATTGATTAATTTCTGAAATCAATAAACAAGTTAATTTCATGATATATTTTTGTTTGTATTCGCAATAAGAACTTCTTATTTTTTATAATATAAGATTAGAAACTAGTAAATGGAATTATTAATTAATTCCTGCGTTATCCTATTATTCACCGGCCCGCTAGCGTAAAAAGATTGGGAAACACTGGTTTAGATGACTGTGATGGTAATGATGTATTGGTCAATTAAAGTACGGGTTAATTTATTTAGTGTCATGGAAGACGTAACTTGGTAGATTTTTAATTAATTGCTCACACACAAACAATCCATTATCTGGAGAAGTAAACAAATATACATTTGATGTAATGTATTGAATTAATGGGTAGTCTAAAAATCTATAAATAATATAATATGAAGAAGATAATATCAACAAATCATGAAAACATGGAATAGACGAATAAACACAAAATAAAAATGGTTGTGACTGTGATTCGAACCCTGATCCTCCAGTCTTGAATTTGCGTTAATTTCTCCATTTTTATGAATTTCGTAATTTCCTTTGAGATTTATAACTTACATTATCATCAATTATTTCCCATATTTTATGGCTGCCGTCTTTTGGTGTGATTACAAAGTTCTAACATTTTTTTTTGCAACCTAGACGGTATCTTGGATATACCTATCCAAATTTTATTTATATCGGACATTGTTTCGATAGCTCTGAAAGAATCCCAAATTCTGGACTGGCGGTGAAGTTGATCTGGAGAACCAGATGACAAAAAAAGAGGTGAATGAAGGACTGAAAAGAAACACAGGAGGATGCCTACGGAAATTGAGTAGGCCTGCATTGTTCGTGGATATCCTCTTAGCACTTGTTTCACCTTACTGAAACACTTCACTACTACAGATTGGCCAGCTGCTTTGATGTCACGGCGGTTATCTCTCTTGTCATCCCGCGACGAGCCTTTTGATCGAATCACTCAGGCACTATCTCTTTCCAGTAACATTAGGGATCGGTTTGGGTGGGAGGGAGGTAGGTAGATAATAATTATGCATTTAAGATGCCAAAACAGACATCTTCATTGGAAGTTATTGATATTGTCTTCCTCAGTGTCAGTGATTAAATATTACAATGAGGTTTATAAGTTTCAATAATTTAATCCTAATACATTGAATAATAATATGATTCGACAAATCCCAACCAGTTCTAACTTCTCTAGCTCTTTCTCCTCAAAACATATTTCACAATTGGGAATGTCATAGTCACATTGGTTTCGGGGATATTAAATATTTTTTTGTTTAGTATAAATATTTATTAATGAAAAAATACAATAATTGTAATTACAAAATAAAGTTAAATTTTTAATTATTAATTATTTTTATTGAGATTTTAAAAACCTCATTTTAATATTTAATCATTGTAGAAAATAATATTAACATTACCTAAATAGATAGAAAATAAAAAGATTTCAGTCGCATCTGGGACTCAGGACCTCTGCCTATCTGGGGCGACCGCTTAACCAACTTAGCTAATGATACCAGTTCAATTTAAGTCATCTTCATTGATATCATATCTCAAATTCAAGATTTGTCAATATTATTCTCCATTTTTTAATCCCATGTTATTGGAAGCTATCTTTATAATGATTACAAAGTTCTTAACGAACGCAATTGAAAACTAGACAGTGTCTCGGATTAATATCCGATTTTTTTTTATTTATATGAGACATCTATTGATTTTTTATAAAAGTAAAGAATATATTCAATTTTTAATTATTAATTATTTTTCTTGAGATTTAAAATACCTCATTTTAATATTTAATCATTGTAGAAAATAATATTAACAAATAGATAGGCAGAGGTCCTGGGTTCGAGTCCCAGATGTGACTGAAGTCTTTTTTATTTTCGGTAATTTATTTCCGTTTTCATGTTTCATTTAGGTTATGTTTACATTATTTTCTACAATGATTAAATTACAAAATAAAGATTCATTTGTATTTTTAAAATTAATTTTTATAATATACATAATAAATATTTACTTTTGTGCCTATATTTTTTTAAAGATATACCCCCATATAAAAGCTATGCTTGTGAATATGGGAGGAGGGGGGGGGGTATTATTTATTTTGTTATTTATTATAATTTATTTTATTTACTTTTAAGTTTTTAGTATGCTCCATAAAGTTATTATTAACAAATCTTATATTTTCCGGTAATTTAGAGAAGTCAGCTGCTATTAAGCTCCACCCGACAGACTAAAGCTGGTACCTGTGTGTGACGACTGTATGGGATTGTACGGTGAGCGATATCGAGAGATATGCCACGCCCACATATTATATTAACTGTGTGTAACATGCATAATATTCAAAACAATGACTGTAGTAAAAAATATGTTTGAGATGACAATAGGAGTAAAATAGACTAGATTATCAATTTACACACCTGCCCAGATGATGGACATTACGAGGCTGGTCTGAAGCGTTAGCTGGAGAAGAAGGGAGAGACGCAACACGGATCAACACCTCCCAACTGAAACAAGGCGATAAGATGAACAATGGAGATGTTAATTTGACGAGAAATAATTACACCTTTTTATGTCGGACACTGAACTTGATTCAAACACGAGCACATGCATACGAATAATTGTATTTGTCCAAGGAATGTTTTACTGCAAATTACAAGCCTTTCTCATACTAATAAAGTTGGTTGTTTACAGGTGAAAATATAATAAAAACATTAATTATTGAATGAAACACTAGTATATATTGATTAACTTGGCGGCTTTGCGATAAGCCGACGTAGCTCAACGGTAGAGCATCTGACCGGACATTAGAAGGGTGCGGGTTCGAGTCCTGCCGGCGACATTTATCTTTGCTCGGAAGGTTTTTTCAATTTGGATGAGTGTTTTAGATTAATAATTATTGTTTATAAAAATAATAATTGTTACCCTTTGCGCTATGCACAAAAATCTTGTCTTAAGTTTTTAAGAACTTTAGTTTATCAATTAGTAAGTTTGTTTGTTTGTTTGTCCTCGATTTTCTAGAAAATTACTTGACCGGTTTCGCTGAAAATGGCACAGTTCGTTTTTATTAGTGCCGGAAAGGTTTAGAGAATAGTTTGAATGAAATCCAATATGTAAAACTGTCGCTATTTTTTTTGGGTAAAATATTTTCAAAATGGAAAACACGAGTAGGTACCTAATTAAGAACTTTAAGATTTAGATATATTTTGAAACAATAATCGTTTGGAATGAAATAAAATATTCAAATGAATGTTTCTTTATTTGGAGATAATTACTTTCGCTGTCAAATCAATTATGGAACCCTGGTGACAAGCAAGAATTTACAACTTCATAACTTTATTCCAAACAAAAAAATGGTTAGCCAAGGCCGGATACACAACATGAGTAGGTACCTAATTAAGAACTTTAAGATTTAGATATATTTTGAAACAATAAAATGAAATAAAATATTCAAATGAATGTTTCTTTATTTGGAGATAATTACTTTCGCTGTCAAATCAATTATGGAACCCTGGTGACAAGCAAGAATTTACAACTTCATAACTTTATTCCAAACAAAAAAAATACACAAGCAAGGCCGGATACACATCAGATAGTAATATAATAAAATACTCAAACATATCCATAGTGATACAAAAATGGAATAAACATCAGCGTTCGAAATATGGGCAACCAACATGACGTCAGAGATAACACGGGCTTCAGCGGATGCAATGTGAAATGCAAAATCATGTGTTTTTATTTTGAAAATTGAATGGCCCAGAAATATCATAGAGAATTTATTTAAATACTGCACGTAGAACAACACATTGGCCTTTCGTTTAACTGGGCATTTTTTGGTGAGTCTTTTTAAAAGCCTAAAAAAAATAAAGTATAAGACCTAAAAAAAAAATATTTTAAAAAATTTCCCACTTACGAACCCCTTTTCTGATATTGCCGTGCGACAAATTAAGTTTTTTAGAATATTACCTTAAAACGTTTTAATAATTATGCCTAAACTTTACAAAATAAAATAAAAGTCGCTTTTTGGTGATGTTTTTTGTGTAAATCGAAACATGCGGCCGGTGTTAACCGGGAAATTTCAACATTTTCGCCACCTGCATAAGGGGAGCGTTATCTCGTTCGAGTTTTAGGAAGTGGATCGCCTTCAGTCGATTACAAGCGCTCGCCGGGTATGGATATCCAATGGTAACTGCAAAATGCCTACATGACTGGAAATGTCGTTCTGTAAAAGATAGAAAAAAGCAATGGTGTAACTTTTTATCGATTTTCACCATAATATTCGTGTAAATTGGCTTTTTTATGTTAAACTTAAGAAGCAAACAATGAAGTAAGCACGCCGGCAACTCAAATGCTCCGAGCCGTGCGTGCGGGTACTCCGTTCGTTGAGCGTTTGTGGTCGGAAGGATTCGGCCGACATCGACAGCTGTCTCACCCTCCTTTCTACCTCATGCGCGGGAACAATATTTTACACTGATTTTGTAAAGAACGTTTGACAAGAAATTACACGAGTACTTTAATGTCGGACACTGAACTTGAAAAATGAACACCTCGCATATTATCTGCATAAATGGTTGTATTTTCCCAAGGAATGTTATTACATATACAGAGTGCAATAAGATGAACCCGACAGACTTTCCTGAGTTTAACAGTAGTCATCATTTCGACACTGACAAGAACTTTAGGCCAGCCCACTTGCAACACGTGATACGCACTTCACGTTCACGCAGTATTGGACGTAAGGGGTGGTGCGGGGGTGCCTTTTAGTGGGCTTTTTTATGTGAATACCACGCAAGAGTCCCAACTGCTGCCAACCGTCTGGAGCTAGTGAGACTATGAAATAGCTAATTGGGGAATGTTGTGAGGGTGAAGAAAGAGGGGAGGGGAAGGAGAAGGAGAAGAGGAAGGTGGGGAAATACCAAGCAATTCAGATCTGGTCACCAAACACGGCTAAAACTGTTTCAATTCTGGTCCAAAGTTCTAACCAGTAGCGATATAAGAAAGAAACTATTTTTTTATTATATTTATAAAAAAAGTGAGACCAGAGTGATATGGATATGCATTTTTTTACATTTGGATTTTATTTTGTAAGTTTTTTTATTATCTTACTGAGGTCAAGGTAGAAATTTCTAGTTCTGAAACATTCGTAAATTATTATCTCATCCGGCTTGTTAATTAGACAAAATGTTTAGTCATTTATTGCTGATGAATACTCATGACCAATAAATTGTCTGAATTTTTAAATTAGTTTTTTTATTATCCTATTAATGAAATGGAATGCAATTAGAAATTAAATTCAAAATTTGTAGCAGTATTTTTTTAAATATACCTGGTTCTCGGTTCACTTGAAATTATATTAAATCTATTATTAATGGAGAGATTCCACCATTTAAAACATTATAATATTTTATTATTAGAATATTATTTTATTATTTGCGGGAAATTCCCTCACCAAACATAAGAACCTTGCTTCTTTACGGGAGGAAAATCCATGTGTTTTCTTATTAATATTATTTTATACGTATTTATTTATAATAAAAAAAACGGAAATCATCTATATTGATCTAGATCTGAATAAACATTTTTCCCCCTCATATCATTCCCAATCATTGAAGGCGTCATTGTCCCACTGGCTCCACACAGTCTAAATCTTGTTTAATTTGTCAATATCTCCAAATTTATAAATAACAACAACAAAAAATATGTTAACGAAACAAAACAAAAAAAAAGTATTTATTGTATTTTTTTGGCAGAATCTTGTTATTTTAATTAAACTATGATAATGAAATAAACATAACGTATAAATTCAATTTGGGGAAGTCAATAAATCCGTGATTTAAATCTGTTTTTTAGAAAAGTTTTTTAAGTCGCCGCTTAGTTACGTACGAATATGGAATTTTATTGCAGCCAATGACATAATACTTTATAACTAGGTTTTGCCTATTGCAGTCCTGTAATTGGCTTGTATATATTTAGAATACGTGTTGTAATATGAATGAAGTAAAGGGGTGTGTGTGTTAGAAATAATTTTTAAAATATGTATTCGCAAAAATATTTCTACTCAACCTCCTACTCTTACATCAACACCAACATCTACCCCTACACCTACACCTACACCTACCCCTACCCCTACTCCTTCTCCTACCCATACCCCAACCCCTACCCCTACCCTTACCCCTATAAGGTTCAGTGTGAGTCTTGTCTCGTACTTTATAATATTACTCAGTATTTTAAAAACAAATCAAGGAAAAAGTGTACCTACTCGTGTTAGTTTATTTTGCTTCAAACCCGGTTCTTCATTTCACTCAAGTTTTTGACAAAAACTTATTCAGATTCAATTAAATCCACAAGTCCGTAATAATGATTTCGTTGCCTTTGAACAACAAGGTTCTATTAGTCATTTGCACGAAACTGAGATATTGAGGCTCAAAGTTTGAATCTCGAAAAAAATTGGCATTTATAAAAGATTGAATATGAAAAACGTATTGTAATAGAATTTTCTTCATCTTACAGAATATTATAAGAAAAACTTGGCATTTAGAATAAAAATAAAATCAAACCGCCTTGTTGCTTTGAACTCAGATAACCCAAGAACCATTCTTATCTGATTGTTTTACTTTTTGTTGTTGTTGATAAATACAAATAATATTTTTTTATAATAAATTTTTTACAAATAATGCTCTTGAATAAGAAGAAAATGCAATAATAATATATTTCACTTATTCAGTTTTTCATAAATGTCAATTTTTATTTATTTTCTCACTTTCACGTAAATGGCAGATGATACCTTGTTGTTCCAAGGGCGTAAGCTTTTTTATATGAATACCGCACAAGAGTCCCAACTGCTCCCAACTGTCTGGAGCCAGTGAGACTATTGCATCCCCAATTGGGGAATGGTGTGATGCTGAAGGTATTGGGCAGAGGAAGGAGAAAGGGAAGGGGAAGAGGAAGGTGGGGAAATACCTGGCTATTCAGATATGCTCACCAAACACGGCTAAAAACCATTTCAAGCAACGTTTCAATTCTGAATGGTGGTATTTCACCAGGGCGATACTGAGAGTATGTTCCACTCTTATAATATTTCGTATAATGTAAATAAAATGCTGCTCCAAAAATACTTTATCTGTGGGAGATAGAATTAAGTTACTCGTAAATTTGCAAACAAAACCTCGGTGTTCGAAAAAGTAAATATAAAGTTTTTAAAATAGAACATTATTGCATAATTATCTGCGAACTTACATAGAAAAGGAACTTATTTTAGATAGGCTTTTACATAGAAAAAAAACGTAATTAAGAATTTTGATTTAAAAAAGTCAATTTTGGCCAAAATATAAGATGGAACCTTGTTATTCCAAGGGAATGATTTATCTTTCTTAGATACAAATCTACTTTATTAGTACTTATAACGTTGGTACATCAAGGATAGGAGCTTTAATGCGTCACCTTGTTACCTACATCCTATATTCCAATGGAGGAATCTGTAACCATAGTAATTAGCAACTCACTCGTCCATTCCCACCATGTATTATTGAATCTGCTTCGCTGAATAAAACCCAGCCGCTTTCTGAAGGCTATAAAATATAATCGCTTACATTTTATATTATCTAAATATCAATTATTATTTCTAGAACGCGAAAATAAATTATCTATTTACGACAAATTTCACCGTAATCTTTTATTATTTTCAAAGTTTACTGCGAAATTCCGATAAAACTTATAATTTATCGTTCGGATTGTTTTCACGAGCGAATAATAAATGAGAAATCTGCCGAAGAAAATGTTAACCGTTGATTTCTTTGTCGCGTTTGGTATCATCGGATTAAAATCGGAATAGTAATTCTTATTAATCCGGCATTCTCCCACCGAGCAGTGCTTGATGCCTTGCTGGTGTTCAAAGTTCTCTCAACACAGGTACACACGCGTACAGAACACATACACACGGGTAATCAACTCACACACTGGTGCTTTTTTTATATCTTATTCTACCTGTTGCTGTTGTGTTGTATTCAGTCTCACCTGTCGTGGCATAGTGGCATTACGGCCGCGGCGGTATCCCTCGCTTCCGATCCGTGTTCACAATATTACCAAGTGCATAGCGGTTTCCAGCTAATATTATGTTCGATCAGTCGTGATAAATCGCTCCGAATGGTCGGTTCCTCTCATCCGAGAGCAGAGAGACGACGGTTTGCCTCAGCGTGCTGTTCCGTTCGTGTGATCCTCGCATCGCCGGTGCGCTGAACCGACGGAGGTTTTTTTCACCCGGTATTGTGTCGAGTTTTCGATGACGGAATATGTGAACGGTACACCGATAGAAAGTTTAGTGCAGTGAAGACTTGGAAAGTTCGCCAAATATCGGGGAGTATCGTCGCGCCTCGGGCATTGTTGCCCTGATTCCGAAGCACCCGGAAACGTTGTTTTCGCCCGGAAGCCTCGAGTTTGAGTTAAGTGTTTGGTACCCTAGTTATGGAAGGAATTAAGACCGGCCGTCTCGTCCCGCCACACCTCCTGTTGCTTACAATCGCAATATCGATTTAATAAGTTAGATAAAACTAGGTATGTTTTGGAAGTTACCTGCTATCATCTTCATTTAAAACATTTACAAAGTTATGATACCGTTCACAGATCAACATTCTTATGGTAATCAAATTACTTCCAAATATAATTTGAATCGCAATATATTCTTCAGTACGTGTATCCTCTATTTACGATCAAATCATAAAAGCAGTATTTATTATATCTAATCAATATATGTAAATAATTGCTGAACCATTTGGCTATCATTTCGCAAAAATAATCAAGCAATTATGAACGAAAATTTCGTAAACAAATCCGCCGATATCAAAGCATATGCTATGATATGCTAGCAGAAAAAGAAAACAAAACTTTCGAAATATTTAAAACAGATTCATAGATTTAAAACAATTAATTTGGTAATAGCCTCATTACTCTGTCTACAAAATGGTGTTTGTTTTTTCCAGGACAAGAGAGCTGATGAGGAGTTAGGAGCGAGTCACATTTGGAATCCAAGCGCGAGACAATGTAGATGTTTTTCACACACTTCTGCACTAAATACTGCGCTAGACATGAGGGAAGAGGAGCTAGAGATTGCGCTAAAGGTAAATAAATAACAGTTGTTGAATAATTTTGTTAACATTCCTACCAACTATTCAGACGAGCTATCAAGAGATGTGAGAACAAATCTCGCCAAACAATCTATTGTCTCGCTATGTTCTTCAAGTCTCATTGCAGGGGTCGGAAACTTTTCGGAAATTACCTAAATTATGTGACAAAATTTAATGAACCTACTTATCTTCTTCTATCTTATTGTTCTATTATATAAACAAGAATGCACCGAGCGAGCGGTGTGTCTATTTTGTATACAAATCTACAGTTTTATTCCGAGCGTGATGAAATTTTACACACTTGACCTTCGAAACAAGAGGAAGGCCACTGTCCAAATGATTTTTCGAAAATGTACTCCCTTCCTCCTTTCCCACCCCTTAAAGCAGAATTTTGGTGCACCTTGATGAAATTTCGCAAAAGCACATTCAAAATAGAGGAAAACTAGTGGGTAATGGGAGGGGTAGGGGTAGGGGTAATACATTACAACCTCAAAACTTTACTCCAAACCATTCATAACCCCGGGCAGCAGTTTAATATAATTAAAACCATTTTTCTACAAACGCAAAAAATTGAATTGGTATATGGATTTCATACAGAAACAATGCATAATTGTTTGTACGTTTTTTGGGCTCCATTATTAGTAATTTGAGTCCTGAAATAATCCAATTGGATGATATTACAACAATTATCTTATAGGGTAGGTTGATGATTTTGTATAGATACCGTTTCATGCTACAAAAATACACATCCAAGAAATTTAAATAAGAAATCTTGAAATGTTCAAAATACAATTAAGTTTTATAAAAATTCCATTCGTCCGCTCAATGATAACACAATAATGAACACAAAATATCAAACACCATGAACCTTCCTTTGATACAATAACGAAACAGAAATATCAAACAACAACAAAATTCTTGTCACAAGAACAGAGAAAAAAGTTGGTAGATGATGAAAAATGCATAATACATAAAAGAAATACACAAAAAAAAATCACCATCGTCCTATTAAACAAAAGACCCCTAATGTTTTAATCACATTATAAAACCTTATGTAGATATATTACATTACAAAACTATACTTCAATTTCATATATAATTTCTCCAAAAGATCGGAATTTACTTTGTGGCGTCATTATTAATAAATTAATTAAAAAAATTGTTTTTATTTTTAATGAGATTTAATAACCTCATTGTAATATTTAATCATTGAAGAAAATAATATTAACATATCCTAAATGAAAGACGAAACCGAAAAAAGGACAGAAAATTATTTATTTTGCAATTGTGTTCGGGTAGAACTTTGTAAACATCATAAAGATGCTGCCAATAATATGAGATTAAAAATGGAAAATAATATTCACAAATCTTGAATTTGAGATATGATATCGATGAAGATGACATAAATTGAACTGGTCTCATTAGCTAAGTTAGTTGAGCGTTTCCCCGGATAGGCAGAGGACCTGGGTTCGAGTCCCAGATGCGACTGAAATCCTTTTATTTTCTGCCCTTTTTTCCGGTTTCGTCTTTCATTTAGGATAAGTTAATATTATTTTCTTCAATGATTAAGAATTAAAAATTACTTTGTATGGTGAATTTATTAATATAAACATATCAACATCTTTCGAAAGCGATGCTTTCTTCATCAGGAATAATAATCATGCTTTCTTAATCAGTATTCATTATATTCCTGATGAAGAAAACATCGCTTTCGAAACATGTTGATATGTTCATATTAATAAAGTGGTGAATGCAAAGTAATTTTTAATTAATTTATTTACAATTTCACGTGTTCAAGTTTTACTACATAACTGCATAATATGATATTAACTTGCTTCATCTTAAGAACAACTATTAGATGTTTGTTTTCCTACGATAGTTTGCGATCTCTGTCTAATAGCTTATTTTTAATCTAGACTCCTGCTCGAATAGCTGAATACGCAAATAAGCATGTGAAATCTGCTATTAATTATGCACTCCTATGATATTATCACATAAATATATTATAATATCTCGCTGGTAATTGCAATAAGAAGAGTCGCAATTTCTCACCGCCTCGGCGTGAACACTGTACGTGCATCAAGTGTTGGATTTGTTCTAGACTAGATTATTATATGTAATGTAATGCGTGCCAAAACGCAGATTTAATGCAAAAAGGAATGTGTGAAATTAATATATCAATTTTAACGTATTATGTGAACCAGTGGCGTGCATTGCGCTGAAAGGTTGAAAAACTGTACCCACCTTAAGAAAAACGAAACTTATTTTCTAACTAAATCGGTTTTACCGGTAATAAATCATTATTAAAAAAAAACGTTCAAATTAGAATGGGGGGGGGGGTAAATAATCTATATATATATATATAAAAATTAATGTAATTTTGTTTGTTTGTTTGTCCTCGATTTTCTCGAAAATTGCTTGACCGGTTTCGCTGAAAATAGCACAGTTTGTTTTTATTAGTGCCGGGAAGGTTTAGAAAGTAGTTTGAATGAAATCCAATATATAAAACTGTTGCTATAACGTTTTAAAATTAGTATGAAATACATTGAACACATTCCAAACTTTTTTTAAAAATATATCTAAATAATAAAGTTCTTAAGTAGGTACCTACTTATGTTTTCCATTTTGAAAATATTCTACCCAAACAAACCTTCTTCTTTTGAATATGTAATCTGTGGCTAACCCCGATACAACATGGCGGTTTCAATGTTTTTATACTAAATTTAAAACGCTATAGCAACAGTTTCATATATTGGATTTCATTCAAACTACTCTCTAAACCTTCCCGGCACTAATAAGAATAAACTTTATTTAAATAATTTTTCGAGAAAATCGAGGACAGACAGACAAACATTCATTTTTATATATAGAGAAGAGATTGGGAGTATTGAGAAACAGGACCATGGCATCCCCAATTTGGGGAATGTTGTGGGAAGAAGAGTTGGTTTTTCCCACGATCATAAAATTGATTAAAATAACATGAGAACGTGATACTAACACGTGACAGTTTATGACGCAACCATTATCTCCGGATTATAAAATATACGTATTTGTTAATTAGTACATTACATATTAAGTTATATCTATTTATAAACCATTTTATTCAGTTAAAAGCCCACTAACTAGGTTCAGACACAAATATTAAATTAAAAAGGTTGCTCTTTTGTGCGATGGAGCAAACGATCGCGGTAACCATGATAATAGTTTAAAAAAATTATGGCGCTTCTTAAATAACCATGTTGACTGCTACTTATCAACATCGACATTCCTCTCAGCAGTTATAAAACCTTGCATTTTACCACGTAGTTCTTGGCAGACGTGATATTAATAAATATTTTACCCACCTCACAGGGATGCCTAGCACAAGCAGATCGATAAAAGATTTATGAACAATATCGATCATTTGTCAATATTCACGAGCACACTAGAGTTCGCCATGAATTGTGACAGTTCACGTAGAATAAATTTGAATAGCTTATCTACAAATCGATGAACATTTCTACAATAATTTGAACCTGAGGAAACGAAGTTAGGACAGTCTGTTATTTATGCTATCACGCTTATTGGGCAAGACACATTCAACAAATGATTAAACTAGGTAGGTACTTTAAAAAATCATTTTTTGCAAAACGAACACGTTCGAATTGGACGTATCAAAGCGTCTACGCGATATTTAACGTGTCAATGTTATTCGAGTGTTGCCATTGTAGATTAAGTTATTACTCTTCATTTGCGGACCATGTTACTACGAAAATTCTATATCCAAACGACATGCTCCATCGATCCTTCAAATTTATCAAAAAATATATTTCAATCAAAGTTACACTGATTTGATTATTATATTATATTATTTTGATTTGATTTTTTTCCACGGCAATACAATTTTTACCACCTCACAAAAACCGCTATATATCATTAAATTGTTTTACCGGGTTGTTCCACGAAGATCGCTTTATATGCAGCCACTTAAAAGTAACATTCCACAAAAAGTTTTTTACATTGGTACCTACTTGAAGTCAATATGCCTTACCAAGAATTTTTCCAACTTATAATATCCTGCCAGTAATTTAGCTGCGCAAACTCCAAAATTGCACAATAGTGATAAATGCGAATGATAATAATTATTTGACGTCTAGTGATAGCTACGACATTACCTTTTTAAGAGTTTGGATCTTTGTGCTCACCATTTTTGTTTTATGGACATCATTAGAAAATAAATTTAAAAGATTTGAAAATATCAATTTCAAACATGTTTTCGATGGTTCGTCCACTATTGCAAAACCTGTGTTTATGGCACAAACTTTTTTTATTTGTGGAGATATCACACATTGGTGTAGACTGAAAATTAAAGCAATAAATTAATTTCCTAAAAAGTTGGGGTTAGACAGATGTCGCCCTAGTGGCCTCGATATGTACCATATTACTAATTATCCATAAATTCAATATTTATCGCTTCATGGTTAATTTTGCATTTTATTAATTAAGGAAGATACCGTTGTATAAGTACATAATAGATACACGATATACGTTTATCTCCTCTCAAAACCGAACGGTTGACTAGCTTTGGCTCTGATAAGCAAATTAACGGTCTTCACCCAAAATACACACTTTGCAGGTTGCTAACTCGAGAAATACTACAAATAATTTATCCGTAAATTCTGTGCGGGTAATTAGGAAAATGTATAAAGTTTCAAAGGACGATAATCCTCTAACTGTAATCTTTTAAATTCTATATGAAATACGTTCTGGAATTTTAGGTAAAACGTTAAAAAATACTTTCACTGGTTTTCAAACTGCACCTATTTTTAGATATTTTGGGATATATTTTATTATTTTTTTTTTAATTTTTATTAGCACATAGAACATGATAAACTACTTTTGTAATTTGCCAGCAGGTATATATTAACAACATTTATATATAAAATGGTTCATTTTTTAAATTACAATCGGTATTTACAATATGATAATGGCAAAGTAACACGTATAATAGGATTATATGTTTGATGACAGAAAACAGGATAAATATGAGGATTAATTATAATTCATATACCTACATTTAGTGGGTATAGGAGTACATCAGGGCGTAATATTATAAATATATTTAAAAAGGAAGAGTAAAAAGAAAACAGAAAACAAACCAAATTAGTGTTAAGATATGTCAATAAAAAGGATTTAGATATACATACGTTAGAATAAAACTAAAAGTTGAAATGTAAGTTTAGATTAGCAACACGAGTTCTAGGGGCCAAGTCTTTATCTTTTGCGTCAGCTAACGCAAGTTAAATCTACAAAAAACAAGACATTTTGACGTAGTTCGCATGGCGCTAACAAGTTAAGTTTTTGTTTACGTTAAGAAACAAATCCGTGACATAAACGCAAGAGACGACGCTGCGTTCATGAAAACTGCAAAAAAATGTTTTTTATGAGTGATTTAACTTGCGTTAGCTAATGCAAATCGACAGACTTGTCCCCCAGTAGGGCATCAATATAAATCATTGAAACTCTATACATTTTCTTGATTATCCGAACAGAATTCACAGATAAATCATTTGTGGTATAGCTTGAGTTAGCAATCTGCAAAATGACGTTCAGGGCCATTTTTTAGTGCTGGCCCTTAAAAACGTTTTTCAATCGCCGGATACTAACTAATCACGCTGGACATAAAAATAGTAGCGGACAGGATATAATAAACGTATTTATTTATTGTCCCTCAATTAGCTTGACGTTGTGTTTCCTGATTTAAATCACTGTAAAAAAACAGACATTTCTAAAAAATATCTATTTAATATATCGTCGCTGCATTTATAATATAGCTTATGTGCCGTTTCTTACATTCTGAGATGATCGAGAAAAACTGCTTTAAAAAATAATTGCAGACTAGATTTGAAAATATATTTATTCATAATTATTAGGCAAGCTTTCCAGTTTAATAAATCTATTATTTTTAGCAAATCTAGTCTTTGCAATTATTTTTTAAAGCAGTTTTTCTCGATCATCCCAGAATGTACGAAACGGCACATAAGCTATATTATAAATACGGCGACGATATATTATTTCTAATTTATCGGTAATTCGTATAGTTCCAGTAGCGACAACCTGGATGACAACTTTCTTTTATTAAACCATATGAATGCAGATTTAGTTAGCACAAAAAACACGTCGGTAATGTAGTCCAAAATAACCATAAATACAAAATCATCGTTTTAAGGAAAGCGAATTAACGGCAAGTTTAGTAGACACTCACGCTCAAAATAAAGAAAAAAAGGGAAATCTATGATTTAATCGACGATTTAAGTCATATATTGCAGAATCATATTTTTTGTTGAAAATTTTACCGTTTTAAGTAACTTTACTCTAAATTTACTTATACTTGCATCTCAGAGACCTCCAGATGAATGATTTAAGCTATGTTTATCTGAATACAGAGAATCTTCTCTTCTCCTTTCCTTCACTTCCTCCAGTCACTCAATATTCCAGAAAAATGTTTTTTTTTATGGGAATGCTGGACAAGAGTCCCAAGTCCTAATTACTTCCGACCGTCTGGGAGTAATTGGTGGGAATATGTCATCCCCAAGGTTCCATGACAATTCAACATACGTATGAATCGGAACATTTTCTAAAAGTGACATTAAGTCATTAAAAATACGAAAAAAAAAATAGCCTGAAAACCCAATCTAGCCTAACCTAATTAATGTTTTTATTTTATTTTTATATAGTTGTGTATGAGTAATTCGTTGTAATTAGTTAACGATGTGTATAGAACGTTTTAAATGTCAACACCAATACGGCGCATGGGAAAAATAAAATAAGTTTAAAAAAGCACAGTGGTCCAAATGCGTATTTTTTACTTTAATGGGGAGAGGGACGCCGGAGTGATATTATTTATTAATTCAAAATAATGATAATATTACGTTGCCATACGATAAACATGGTGTTTTTAAAGAGAAAAATATTTTTTTTTTTTTTATTTTTTTTTTATTTGCATGCGCTTAGCATTTATCAAAATAAAATCAGAAATATTACACATCTATTTTACATTCTGACCGTTCTGCGCATGTTTTACAAAAACATTTAAAAAGTTGAATATCCTTAAAAAATGCTGTGAAGGTTTTTCTTTAACTTGCCGACTAGATAAATTAAATAAAAAAGAACAATGTGTAGTTTAATTTTTTCATAAACACTACGTAACTCCATTTTTTTTATTTTTTTTTTATTGAGGATTACAAATGTTTGTTAAGTTTTGTTTACAAAAACGTAACAATAAATGATTAAAAATATTTTTCTCCAATTTAAAAATCATATTCATATTTTAAATATTTTGTAAAACATACAATAGGACGGTCAGAAATGCTAAAAGCCTTTGTAAATTTATAAAATATTTAATAAATATTTTTCTATTTAAAGACATTATGTTTATCGTATTGCGTAATAATACTATCAATATATCGAAATAATAAATAATTCCTTCCCGACATCCCTCCCCCCTTACCATTCGAAATTCAGAAATTGGTGGTACTTTCCGAAAGATGATTCTAAGACATGGAAAGGCAATTTTTTTCTATTTCTGAAATGTATGTCTCAAAATAGCCATTTATTAGATGTTAAATCAAAATAAAACAAAATCAAATTCACAGATCTAACAATTTAAAAAAAAAAGTTTATATAATGGGGATATGTTGTTTTGGATTGTTTTCAAAACGAACTGTCAAAAATCGAATGTGAAAAAAATTTTATGGTGAATATTTTAAATGTTTAGAATAAATTTTAAGATTTCAAAGACAATTTGAGTTGCTAGGTGTTGCCAGAGTAATGACAAAAATTATTTCTACTTTATTAAATGTCCACATTTTATTGCCAAGCTATACCTATAGATTTACTTACCCTTACCACAAAACCACAGAAGGTTCGAACTTTAGGTTTAGAACCTATTATTCAGGTAGATAATTTCAAAATACCAAAATGCTACTCAAGTTTAATCTTCCTTATATATTAATGTTCTACTTTTTTTATATGAATACCGCACAAGATTCCCAACTACTCCCAACCGTCTGGAGCCAGTGAGACTATGGCATTCCCAATTGGAGAATGTTGTGAGGCTGAAGGTATTGGGGAGGGGAAGGAGAAGGGAGAGAGAGGAAGGTGGGGAATACCTGGCTATTCAGATCTGGTCACCAAACACGGCTAAAATCCATTTCAAGCAACGTTTAAATTCTGAATGGTGGTATTTCACCAGGGCGATACTGAGAGTATCTTCCACTCTGGAACGTGCGCAAATATACTATATAAAATTAATTTTTAATTATTCAACAGCAAAAAAACGGCTTGGGAGCTGCTTTTGTCATCAATTACCGGGTATTAACCGTTGAGAAATCCAACTTTTAGATTGAATACGCTATAACGCAGAATTTATTGTCGAATAAATTTCAATTTAATATTATTCGCTCGTCGAATACCACATTTATAAAAACACGAATATTTCTCGGGACAAACTTATGGCAAAATAAGTATTTAAGTATTGTTCTGTCTCCACTATGCCTATTATAAAATTCCTATTGAACCCACTAGTCGTACCGAGTGTTTATAAGTTATTGCCAGAGATAAAATATGATTATATTTATTATATGTACAATACAGAATATAGGCAGTAAATAATATGAGCATAATGTGCCATGCGCCCCTGAGGTAATTTTAAAAAAAAAACGGCACTACACAAATCATCCAAAAATGATTATTAATGCATGCAAAGGAAATGATGAAAAATCATGTGTTTTTGGTTAGAAAATTTGATGGCCTAGACATATCATGGATAATTTAATTAAATACTGCAAATAGAACACACTTTAAATAGAACGCCTTTAGTTTAACCGGGCATTTTGGTGAGTCTTTTTATAGCCTAGAAAAAAATAAATTATCAGACCGTAAAACAAAAAAAAATTACCTGTAAAATCTCCCACTTTTCCCGTATTGTCGTATTAAGTCTTTTAGGCTAAGACCAATTTTTAAAATTTATTTTATGAATGTTTTATGTATTTTTAAGCATTTTTCTATATAATCCTATAGGATTATATATTATATTATTATTATTATTATTATTATTATTATTATTAGATTATATATATATATATATATATATTTTATTTGAACAGATGGTTCTTTCTAGTTTAACTTTCTAGTTTAAACCGGTCCGGTCGAAAATAAATAAGTGGAAAAAACTTTTTTGAATAAAAAAAAACTTTTTCCACTTATTTATTTTAAAAGCTGACACGAATGACTTTATATAATTACAAAAAAAAAACATAAACTCAGTAAATAAACACAATGTAATCCGTCTTTCAGAACTTATTGTAACAATTATTACCCTAAGTTCCAGAAGGTAATAAACCAACCCGAAAGTAGTTTTTAAAAACATAATAAACAGTACCGTCAGCAATAAAACAAATTTCAAGTCACAAATAAAAACAATATTAGAAAGCAGGGGAACTCACTCCCGACATCGATGCTATATATATACCATAGATTTAGTATTCATTTGTGCTAGTCTGACGATACCCGTGATAGGGCGAAATCGGTACGGTCGAAAATAAATAAGTGGAAAAAAGTTACAAATGTTTTTTAAATAAAAAGAAATCATTTTAATATGGAATTCCACCAATTGACAGTTTCAAAATTAGAAATAATATATCGTCGCTGCATTTATAATATAGCTTATGTGACGTTTCGTATATTCTGAGATGATCGAATAAAAACTGTTTTAAAAAATAATTGCAGACTAGATTTGTTAAGCTGGAAAGCTTGCCTAATAATCATAAAAAATATTTTTTCAAATCTAGCCTTGCAATTATTTTTTAAAACAGTTTTTCCATCACCTAAGAATATACGAAACGTCACATAAGCTATATTATATGTGCAGCGACGATATACATTTATTGTTATGCGTCTTAAAAGAGGCATCGTCTCACTATACTTTACCCGTCTCACTAGACGGGTTAGGTACGTGTATCCTTATCAACTTGCATGCCAATAAACGGCCGGGTTGCCTGCAATGAAATGAGAAACCATAATATGTAAAATAGATATATCACTTGTACCACGTGGTACGCATCATCCCTTTCTAGCAGCATTGTCGTCACAGTAAGGGATGGTGCAGGATGAGCTAGCCTAGAGGTCTAGCTAATAGGTAGTAGCGACATGTGAAAGAAATATTTTTTGATGTTCAAATTTTTTAAAAGGCACCGGAAATCAAAATATCACATTTTAATTTTTTTATATTGTTTTACAAAAGTGGAAAAAAAGTGACCTTACGCCGTTCTAAGGTCACATTGTACACGGTTTTATGTATGAATTATAAATTAGGTCAAGTTTTTTTGTAAGTTTGTATCATGAAATGAAAATTATAAAGCGATAAATGAAAATAAATAAAAACATACATTTTTACTATAAATAAGCTGGGGAATCGCTGTTTAAAGTCTGCACATTATGTTACAGTCTGCATAACATCAGCAATAGATATGCAACATAACATAACTGGATATTACCTGAATGCGAGCAAAGGCATCGGGTTCCCAGCCAGGCGTCGTGGGTTCAGTTACTCCGCCAGCTAAGTCCTCCATCATTGCACAAGAAACATTTTCCGTTTATAATGATGGTAGTAGGAGATTTTCAAATATTGTCAAGTTACTCGTAATACAGAAATATTTGTCTAAATTAAAAAAAAAAGATAAAAACATAAACAATACATTATCGAATAAAGCGAACACAGAATGGATTATGTACTACGTACGGTCTTAAATGCTAAAAACATAAACAATACATTATCCAATTAAGCGAACATATAATAGATTATGTACTACGTACAGTCTGATATGCTAAAAACATAAACAATACATTATCGAATAAAGCGAACATATAGATTATGTACTCCGTACAGTCTAATATGCCAAAAACATAAGGAATATATTATCGAATAAAGCGAACATAGAATAGATTATGTACTCCGTACAGTCTGATATGCCAAAAACATAAGAAATACATTATCGAATAAAGCGAACATAGAATAGATTTTGAACTCCGTACAGTCTGATATGCTAAAAATATAAGGAATACATTATCGAATAAAACGAACATAGAATAGATTATGTACTCCGTACAGTCTGATATGCTAAAAACATAAACAATACATTATCGAATAAAGCGAACATGGAATAGATTATGTACTACGTGCAGTCTGATATGCTAAAAACATAAAAAAATACATTATCGAATAAAGCGAACATAGAATAGAACATAGAATAATAATAACGTAATTAATATTTCTAAAAATGTATTTACCAAAATAACCATGTATTAGATGTTAAATAAATAAATAAAAACGGCATGAAATTTACAGATCAAAATTATAATTTTTTTATAAATAATTATGATGTTTTGGGTTGTTTCTTTAAAAGAAACTGTCAGACGCGAATATGTGAAAACATTTGAATGTGAAGGACACATTTCAAAGACGAAGTGAGTAGCTTGGTGTTGCCCACAGAGCAAATATTATATAGAGATGCCCTAACATGCAAGGGGAAGAAACCAAACTAAAAAGGGTGGGGGGGGGCGAGCTAGGCGTGCCCCAAATTTTAGTAAAACAGCGACTAAGTAAAAAAGGTTCGACTTGTTTACACAAAACGAATATTTTGTGAAAGTAATTAGTTTGACCCATTTCATTAATATTTTGTAATTTTTCTTTCCGCGGTCAAAATCACGCGAAACAAACGCGAACGGCAGAGAACTAAGCTGGCGCTAAAATGGGTGTCACATGACCTTTGCCTCCAGTCGTCGAAGTCGTACTTAGGGCAAGTCAGTGACGTCAGTGGTGTAGCAATACGACATTTTGTACTTCCAAAATAATAAATATCTAGAATTAAATGCCAAGCTATAGACAATCTCACTAACATATTGAATGATTTATGTAATTGATTTTCTGATACTATGGAGATTGACTAAAGAGTATTGTCATGTTTTTGAGATGTTACGTTGTGTTCGTTCAAAAGATCAAGGTTAGAGAATAATAGAAACACATTTCAATGGACCATTATTTTTGCTCTGTCATTGTCTGCGATCTACACTGTCTACCTATAGACAGAGTAATCTTAGAGGTTCACCACGCATTAGTATTAGAATTTTAATAGAAATCGGCCTAACTTTTTTTATCTATCTATGCAAATAGTGATTCGAAATTAGCAGACGATAAATTAAGAATTTTTTGTTGGAAGAGAACTAGTTTTATGAAGACATAAAGTTTAACGGCCTATTCATAACATTCCTATATTTCTATTTGTATTTTGTCTCCCAGCACTTTCTTCACACATCCCACCTTCCATCTGATCTCACTATTATTTACATGATTAGTATGTTGCTCGAAGCAAACATTAAAATATTTAAATGAGCCATTTGCAGGGATTTTTAATTGGCGTAGAAAAAATCATATGAATAGATTTTTCTATGGAGAATACGAAAATAGACGGATTAAAAACACATTTAAATAATAACGTGTTCCTAGCTTGTGACGTAACTACATTAAAATGATCCACCTTATTTATTTATTTACGCCATAATTCGGCTTTAGGTACACACTTAACATTTTTTATCAGTTCAGTACGCACATGTTATTTAGTAAGGCAGCAATGTAAATATAAATTCAAATAAAAAAATCATAAAGAGAAGTAAATATTTAAAACATATATATACATCTCTATATTCTCTATATATAAAATTGAATGTGTGTCCTCGATTTTCTTGAAAATTACTTTACCGGTTTTGCTGAAAATAGCACAGTTTGTTCTTATTAGTGCCGGGAAGGTTAGAGAGTAGTTTGAATGAAATCCAATATGTAAAACTGTTGCTATAACTTTTAAAATTATTATGTAAAACATTGAACCAGCCATGTATTGAGGTTAGCCCGTAGATATACCATTCTGTTAGCCACAGATTACATATTCAAAAGAAGAAGGTTTGTTTAGGTAGAATATTTTCAAAATGAAAACCCACTTCAGAACTTTATTATTTGATATATTTTGAAAAAATAAAAGTTTGGAGTGAAATAAAATTTTCAAATGATTGTTTCTTTGTTTAGAGTTAGTAATAGTCGTCACAAGACATTACTGTCATATCAATTATGGCACCCAAACGATAAGCAAGAATTTACAAGCTGAACATTTACTTTTGTCAATTTTTTTTTAAATCGCAGGCAAGGCCGGGTACACATCAGCCAGTATCTGCACAATTATTATCATTGTTTGTGTGTTTAATTCATAGAACTCCATTTATTTATTTGTTTAATTTAATGTTAATCAAATAAAGTTTTTATTAAGTTCTGCAAGCATTTTAGTTTTTTTATTATTGTGACAGCTGTTTCGGCGTTCATTCCATTTTGAAACTGCGGTTAGGCCACGTTGAGACGACTTATTTATATGATTCTATTTACCTCTACCCAATATCAATTTTTATTGTTTTGGTGCCTAAAATGATTTATTACCGGTAAATCCGATTTACCGAGAAACCGCAATATAAATGTCACAATAATAAAAAAAACTAAAATATTTCTAAAACTTAATAATAACATTATTAAATTTGATTTACATATATATATATTTTAAATTCACCCAAATTCAGTATACGACGAACGGGAGTATACAATTGTGATACAATATTGGAGTTATCACAATAATAAGGTAAACAATGCCTCGATGTTGTATTACGTGGTACATGGAAAGAAATCAAAAACAAGTTTTTTTACTTATTATCTACAACGAAAAGGATCATTTTTTATGATTGAAATTTAAAGCTTATAACTGCTGCACGTAGTAACAGTAGAATCATTTAAAAGAGATTCTCGCTTGTGTAGTGGTGTACTGTACCGTGGGACTGCTGCGGGGGCAAGAGGAGACTGTGGGCGGGTGTTCCAAATTATTTCTAACCAATTTGAACTATTATCGCACAAATATATTCAAACGTGCGCTCTTTAAAATGATTTACCTGTACGAAATTTTAAATGAATCAATTGTTCGTTTTAGTGGTACTATCATAATGAATTTTAAACTTTCCCGGGTTACGAAAATCCTTACAGTATTTGAAAAAATTCTTCTACCATCATTATCAGCAGAAAATGTTGCTTGTACATTGATGAAGGACTTGGATAGCAGAGGAATTGAACCTATGATGCTTGGGCGGGAACGAAAACGCATTTATTTTAATAATTGTTTTATTTCAATAGAGATACTCTGAGGAACTTGCGTCATTAATCCCTCCGGTACCGGTGCATAGTCTGGAAACATGCCAAACGCGCGCCTAACATTTATCACATGAGAACGGGTCGTTTCTACGACTCGTTCTTGAGTTCAACAGCCCGGTTGGAACGACTTGCCGGCCTCTGCGTTTCCTCCCTCCTACAACATGGGTCTCTTCAAGACCCATATTAACTCCTCCCTCTTCTCAAAAAGACCCTCCACCTAGCATCCTCAAAGATGATATAGGCCCTGAAGGAAATTATTTTCTCAGGGCCTCGCTAATGTAAAAAAATAACCCTATGACATTTGGATAAAATCATAATAAAAAATAAAATAAAACTTGATTTTGGTTAAGAATTCCG